>JASGAT010329575.1:0-22297 GCA_030220025.1 Chelon auratus | reverse complement strand
GACCTAAAACTGTTTATGGTTTTTTTATATATATGTATATATAGCTCATATTGTAGACGAATTCCATGTTTTTCTGAATGTTTGCGAGGACAAAGAAAATGTCACGCTTCTGTTAAGCCTGTACAATAGGAGCAGTGACACACAATCAATGGCAAACCTCAGTATGGTTAAATTTCACTGTGCCTTAATAGGCAACAGGAGGGTTTTATAGCCATGTCTTTTTTTTCCTTGGCCATGACTCTGAAAATGCTGTGTGAAGTAGTCATAAAGCTGTCAGTGGGAGCAATATTTTCCACACAGCCTAATGACAAATAGCATGTAGGCTACACATGTGTGGGTGTCATACAGACAAAATACTATAATCCATAATATTTTTTTTTAAATTATCAGTCTGGCGTGTTGCGTTGTTGTCTGAACGCCGTCTGTTTCACTGAAATGTGGGAAAAATAATCCGCTTAGACGATCCGCTGCCTTGTTCCGCTAACCTGTGAATAAGTTCAGCTTTTGCTGTTGAAGTTTTTCTAGGATTTAAAATGGATTTGTACTTTTTATCCTCAAAAAGATCCTCTGTGTGGCTGCATCTCAACACGCTGGCCTCGAAAGTTTGTTTCCTACAGCACGTGAAGACGGGGAAATTCTGTCAACAACAGCGCAGAGTCCAAGACATCATGAAAAGTGAGAAATGGGAATGTTTGGGCTCATAATTTCCTTTCCCCTGTACCTCAGAGCATTCCAGAGACTGAAGAAGGACTGAAATAGACACAAGTGCGCACGTTTAAATGTGTCTGAAAGCCTGAAACAAGTCGTTATTTTATCATTTATAACACTGTCGGGCTAAGCATCCAAGCGGCTTTAAGTGTGACTCTCAGAAAGAGGATACCTATGCATGGCTGGCAGACTCGCAAGCCCTTTGAAGAGGTGTCAGTTTGCAACAAGCTGGCATCTCTTCCCGGTTCTGTCCTCTTGTGGTTACTCCACACTTAATGGTCCAAAACACCAAAGCAAAGCGGTCTCATTAGCAGCAAACGGGACAGTGAGAAAATTAAAATATTGATATCCAAAGACAAGAGTCAGCAAAAGGCAAAACATGATGCAGCTCCAGAATCACAAAAGTAATTTTGGAAAGAGGAGCTGAAAAATGAGGGCTGTAGATCAGAAAGAGGAGAGTGTATGGAGGAACTTCACAAACCATTTAGCTGTAAAATGGATGACTGTTGATCGGCTTGGCTGTGGAAAGAGACATATCGGTCCTCTAATACACAGCATATGTTGTCATATGTACAAGAATGTACTGTGTACATAAATATGTGAGCGGCGATGGTGACAGTAAGTGCGCCTTGCTGCATGCAGTCTGCAGGCTGGCAGGCGCAGACAGTGTTTTGACATGAAGGTGCCTGTCTGTCACTGGCCAAGTCAACTTGCGCTGAAAGAGAGCGAAGCGCTGGCAAGTCTCACAGGATCCGTGAATCAAGGTCGGCACAGCAGAAGGGGCCCTGTGTTTTCTTAATTCACTGACAGACACGGCTAACTCTGTTTACGACAGCTAAACAAAAGCAGTCTGGAAACCATCGACTCAGAACCTTGTTTTAATTATTTTTATTTGATAATGTTTTTCACTGTGACCTAATCAGAATCCCTGAAAGCATTTTAATGTGGTGCGCAAATGCCTGAATGTCTCATCTCCCTCGGTGCTCCGTGCTTTATGTAAATCAAGGGGAGAAAGGGGAGATCTTTTGTGTCAGCACATCTGACATTCCTTTGTGTGAAGTTAAAGGCTTGTCTTGTGAAATCATGCTTCACTGCTATTGTGGACGTGTGGTTTGTGCGCATTCATTATGAGGAGCTTGTGAGTGACATTACGTTAGCTCTTAAGGTTGAAAGTGAGAGGCTGGGCTCATTAACAAGCTCAGAGTGAGTCCTGGCAGTGTGGGAGTCTGTCCAGTCCCGAACATCATCTACCACAACAATGTCTGCTATGCAAGAAATTAATTAATCAAGGCCAACGTGAGCATTTAGTCATGGTTACTGGATGCTTCTTTCAAGTTTCCTTGTCAACTTAGAAAGAAAAAACTTCATATTAATTCTGGCTCAATTAATACGGCGCGCATTCACGTTAACCAGCAATCATTACGCTTCACTGATCTAAAGGCTATTGTCACACAGGCACTTGAAGAAGTCTTTTGTGCAACAGAAGAATGGCAGAGTGACCCCCGGCAGTGCCGAGCAAGACCAGGGAGACGTTTCTTCAGCCCAACCGCCCACTCCCCTCAGCAGCCTGGAGTAAGATTTCAGGGTCCGAGTGGCCATGAGTGTCGCTGAGTGATAGGCACAGAGTAGAGACCCTAAACCCAATAGCTTTGATGACTGAAACAAAACACAGAGCCCCTCACCCACCCAGGTCTGTGACTAAGCACACTGTCATGCTTATAACGGCTGCAGCTCGAATAGTTCGAGTATGTGTGCCCCCGTTTTTTGTTTTTTTATCTTTATCGCATGTGCTTAGTCCGGATGTGTGTACATTAACAACTCACTCCAAAATCTACAAACAAGACAGGCGCTAACACAGAGGCCGCCGTCGTCAATCAGCAACTAGCAGTTGCCTCATTGATGGGGAGGAGACGAGCAGACAGTCTTGACAATGACAGTGATTTCGCGAGGTCAAAGGTGGAGCCGCGGGGGTCACACTTCTTCGGCCTTCTATGGAGTAAAAAGGCATTTTCATGAACCTTCTTGGTCTCGTGCAAAACACGTTTATATGCCACTACTTTGCTTTGCCAAATACTTTTGGGAGGAAACAAAACTGCTGCCTGGACGACATTTACAACCAAAGTCTGTTCCCTCAAACTCAGGGAGTGTGCTACTCTTACATAGACAGAATGGTTGACGTAGCTTATCGTCCACTATTGGAATATTTAAATGTTAGCATTAATTGACCTAAGTGTTTGCACTGACATTCATATTCACATCACATTCACTCACAGATACAATATATGGAAATGAATGCATGATCCTAATGCAAACCGAACCCTTTCTGTAGCTGCCGCTTCACATTAAAGGATTTAATGTTGACTTTTATAATTAAACTGTCACAGCATAATAAATGTGTCACGGTCCTAAGTGATATTATTTATCAAAACTAAAGCAGCTATTTCAAGCATTTTTTGACAGCAGAGATATTTCAGAGAGCAACGAAACACGAAGGAGTGGCCACAGTGAGCTGTTAGATGAAGAGCTGCAGGCGACAGGCTGCACATCTCCGACTTCTTAATTATTTTCAACTGTGACCTGTTTCTTACACTCGCGCTGTGTGCAGCATAACGTCAGGAAATTGCTCAAAGGCAGATTACTGCCTCCGCTTTATTGAAAATGCCAATACTTTTCCTGCCCGCAGAATTCAGTGACGTGCAGCACGAAACTGCCGTTACCATCCGCAATAAGTGTCATCAATAAATCTTTGGGATTGCCACTTTAATGACAAAATAGGCACAATGACATAATTCATTGGCGTGATAAAACAAAGTAAGAAAAACAAGCGGGAAGCAGCAGCAGCAGCAGATTGTTATATTGTACCGGAGAAAAGCTAGTAATGCTTTCTCAACTTTATTGCAACTCCCTCTGAATATTTAACATTACTGTATAGTTGATGCATTTTTTTGGCCAGAGAAGTATTTGTTTACCCAACACATGGACGTGGATAATATTTCCAAGATTTTGTGGCATAAACCATGTCCTGTGGGTGTGTTTCCTATAGGTGTGGTGACCAGCAGTCAGCTGGGTTGTGGCTACCGAGTGGCCGCAGCGTTGGGAAACCGTAAAACAATAACACATGCAGGAAGCAGCACCAAGAAAAAGAAGGAATGTTAGCAGGTTTTAACCTCTCTTCCTAGCGCTGGATGATTGAAAGTTGACTGCTTATCAAGATGAGCGGTGCGCTGGGTTGGGAGGGAGGGGGGCAGTGTATTAAAGATAGGGATCTTGCTGACTCACTGTGTGAAAACTTAGATATTCTTCGTGCTGAGTGGTGCTGGAAAACTCATTGTGTTTTCAGCTGAAATAAATAAATAAGAACTTCTGCAAGCAATTGTTTTTGTTCTTTTGAGGAACATGTTTATGTGGACTGACTTCACAGATACCTCTTATAAAACTTGCCACTGACAATTTGATGATTAAAAAAAACAATTTATAAGCATCCACTATGCTAAATTTAATGTTTTATGAGGTCTGAGAAAAAAGCAATAGGTTAAAAGCAGATCTGCTTGTTACCGTATTCATTTTAAGTTAATAAACATTCCTGAAAAGCATTATGTTCACGCCAAAATGTGCAACAAGTTGCATTAATACAGTTTTTAAACTCTTTTCTTGATTTTGAGTTTTTGCTTTTTAGACTGAAGCTCTTCAAGAGTCCATATTCTTTATTAAATGACATGCTCAACATCAAACGCACAACAAATCTGAATGCCTCTGGACGTTAAAAAGAAAAAAATAATTATAAGATTCTTTCAACTCTGCTGTTTGCTCCAAAAGAAAAACACTGGATGGCAAAATGTTCCAGGTTCATGGGATGTGTTGCTCAATCAAAGAGCAGATAGCGGCTCCTTCTCGTTTTATGACCCTTTGGAAACACACTCAAGAGTATTATGTTATCAAACAGGGAAAAGGGAGGGAGTGTACAGACAGCTGAACAAAGGCAACGCAAACAGCTGTGCCAGTGCAAACAGCAGACAGATTATTTGTGAGAGAAAAGTCAGGCAGGCCTCGCTATCATAATAACTGCCATCAAACCATAGCAACCCGAATGCACTCTTTAGCCGTGCCTGCGTGGAGATTTGGTGTTTTTATTTTGTCTGGACATTTCTCTGGAGTTGATAGTCGTACCGAGATCAGGCGTTAAAACAAATGACAGTCCGAGATATGAAACTCGATATGAATGACACTGTCTGCTCGAACGCGCTCAGAGGACGCTCTCAGACTCGGTGCTTTCTCACTTGAGGTGGCTGGCTGCAGTAGGAGGACCAGTGTTGATACAGCTGATCGCTGTTATTCCAAGTGAAATATATGGCCGTGTTTGTTTTCAGAGATAGACCCAACGCTTTGCTTCAAGTTCATATTTATCTGTCGAGGGAAATGTGTCAGCGCAGATCCAGTTTGTGCTCATTACATGGTTTTCTTGCTCTCATTATGCTACTGATGAGAAATCAATCAGATCTGCATCTTTGCTACGTCACATGTCTCAGATGCTGTTTACACTGGTCGCCTTTGAAGGAAAACAGTACATCAATTACATCAAGTTATGCCTCCGTGAACCGCAAATGATGAGAGGTGGTAGAGTTTATGAGTTATGCTAGTGCAGATATGAACACAATAAATTACACCCTTCAACACCCTGAAGGTGTTGAGTGGGTGCCAGTAACACTGGATTGCAGTAATTTTAGAGTTGCGTGCAAGAAACAATACCTTGAGAAGCTGTTGCACACCCGTGTCACGGATTTTCCCTCAAGAAGGTTTGACTGATACTTATCAGAGGGAAAAACATGAAAATGACTAAAATCACTGATACTTTAACATACCCTTGGCAAGAGTTGGGGTAAAGCTACAAAACTCTCACACACTCGTGTTACAACCAGAGAAAACTTCAGCACAGAGTATTTTTCGAAGCAGCAATAATCCCAGACTTATTATAACGTTATTGCTTTTATATTTCTTTGGACAAATTGGTCTTTCACACAATGCGGTTTGGACACTTTAAGACAATATTCAGGTTAGACTTTGCAGCGTTCGGTTGAAGTAATGATATTACCTCAGTGGTGCATGAGGCAATAGCGTATTCCTCTACGTCTTTGGAGGGAAGGGGAAGTCCCCGCGTTTGTGTGTGCTGTTGGTTGAGTAATGCAGCCTGGGATTAGGTGGAGCAGCCTCACAGCAGCAAACCCTCCCTCACGCTGATCTGTCTGGACCCACACATGTGAACGGCTGGATCAGAACCACAGCTGGCCTCCGTCCTTCCAAGGTGTCAAACCCTTCCAGTCTTAAAGCTGGAACACTCACATGTTTTGTTTTTAGCCATAAGTGAAAAAATAAACAGGATTTACTCTATTATCGACCTCTGCCAGAATGTATGAGAAGGCTTGCCCATCTGATTCCACTTCAACTTTTTTTTTTTTTTTTTTAAGACATGACAATAAAGCACGGATTGTGTTTTCCCTACAAAGGCCAATGCAGAGAAGCGGATTATGAATGGTTTTGCGGAAAGAGCTGGCAACGGTCTGTTCCTCCTTTAACTCCTCTGTCGGCCTCGGTTTTTGAACGAGCGGGTTTTATAAAGCTTTTAAAAGTATTTCAAGACGAGAATCAAGAGAGAATTAGTTAAAAGTAAGTGTGCAATTGTCACTATTTATGTTTACAGAGAGGAAAAAAGTTTGCTGGGAGCAAAAAGGAAACTTGCAAAAACACACATTCACCGCAGTTGCAAAGTTTAGTGACACAAGTTTAGCCCGTTTTTCTTGTAAACGACTCTGAATGTTTAACATAAGCTGATGGATTTTTTTGGCCAGTGAAATATTTGTTTACCCAACACATGGACGTGGATAATATTTCCAATATTTTGAGGCATAAACAATGTCCTGTGGGTGTGTTTCCTATAGGTGTGGTGACCAGCAGTCAGCTGGGCTGTGGTTACTGAGGCTACTGGCTACGACGTTGGGAAATCACAGCAAATTCAGAAAGCAGTAGGATGCGATGGTGGGAATAGGAAGTGGACGATTAATGAAAACAATGACAGGAACCAGATAAATAAAAGCTAACTAAGAAGTAAGAAGACGTGCTTTCACAATTAATAATTCTACACATGATCTCGCACAGAAAGCCATACTGTTGCAAAGGGGAGGGCACATATTTGTGAACTGACTTTCCGAGCATGCCGCTCACAGAATGTGCCCGAGCGTCACCGTACCTAATCCAATAAGATGCGGAGCACTAAATGGGTTAAAATGAATTACAACGCTTAATTGCATTAAAGCATCAGAATATATCGGTGGCGGAAAAACAACTCACTGTGTAATATGTCAACATTAAATCATTAGGCAGATGTTGAGGATGGCAGTTTAAAGGCACAGTTAAAAAATGATTAATGCTGGGACATGACAGAATGAGAATTAATGAACAATCCAATCATATAAGTGGTTAAACAAACTGCCAAAGACAGAGAACACCCCTCATTTAGTGTTGAAAGACAGCAGCAAATATGTAACAGCCCCCTCCCTGCTTAGCTATCACTGCTATCTCGCAACATCTCTATGGGAAACTAATCAAACTCCAATTTACAGATGTACACTTGTGTATACAGAAAACCGAGTTTACTTAATTAAAAAGGAAACAATGCCTGTAAGACAAAGTAGTGGGGAGCAGAAACTCGTGCCAGCGTCTTGATGAAAAGCTTCGTCTCCTGATTGTTTATACAGCAACACTGGGACTCGTCACGTATTTTTCGTGAGCTAGTGTGATACCGAGGAAGGTGTGGACTGCTCCACCAACTCTGCACCAATCAGATATATGTAGCCCTGTGGAAATTGGCTGTATATTATGAAAAGATTACAATCTAAGCAGTGCGGTGTGTGCAAGTAATTCATGCCATATCCTGTGAGGGCCTGGGGTTAAACAGGCAGACTTAAGCGACATGTACAAGACTTCAATCACCGTGAGGCCCCAGCAGGATGAAGAGGAAAATTCTCTGCTGCCAGTCTATTGTGAATGACATTAGTGAGGATGAAAACAGAACGGCGATTATTGAGAAAATGCGTTCTACTTTGTGTGCTTTTAAGTTTAAAAGTTAGAGGTGTTTTGATTTATAAATGATATGATTTCTGTACAGCAAAGGCACCGGGAACTCAAAAGGAAAAAGGAGTGTAAATACTGAGGGGACGGGGTGTGTGCGGTTCACAGCTGGTTTGTGTGTTTCTTCTGCAGCGGCAGCGGCAGCCTCTCGGGGGTGTCTCCGTTTAGCGTCCTTGGAGAGGCTCAGATGGACTCCCACATTCAGGTCCAGTGTTTAGTCCCAGCATGCAGCGGTGTGGAGAGACAGATTGAAACGCTGAGGGAAGTGTTTAACCCCTGCCACCCCTCCAATTAGCCGACTTGTGTCCCATTTCCTAAAAGAGCTTGAGAACATATTTATTGGCGATCGGAGAGGGGCTTTATGTGGGCATGAAACCGAGCCAGTCCACAGTAAGGCTCGAGTGACAGTGTTTAGATGGATGCTACTTTACATTCAACACATGCTCAGTCATTAGTGGTTGCTGCACAATTTAATGTTGCAACTGGGAACTGGAAGTTAGACGCAGTCAGGCGCTGCCAAGATGGCGACGGCAGAAGCCACCACACTGAGCCTCAAAACGTCTCGATTTCACACGAGAGAGTAAAGACATATTGCTTGTAAACCGCTCTGTCCTGGTTCACTCCGAGATTTGTATCACAAACAGATTTCAGCTTGAATTGACAGCAATTCGCCACTGACAACAATGAAGAGAAATGAACTGGTGTTCAGTAGTAATGACCCCTTTTCCCCCCAAAACTCCTAATGGCTCCCAAGCTGCCAATCAGCACCTGATTAACACCAAAGACCTTCCCCTTGTCCACTCCCTGCTTTCATCTCTACAGTGATCTACCCTTGGAGTGAAATGGAGACTGTGGACTTGTCAAAATTGTGTCTGTGCACAGTCTGTGACTTGTTATTCGCACCTCAACAGGTTTTACCGAAGTCAAGGGGGAAGAAAACTGGGATGCAGTCTGTAATCTGAGTTTTTTTGGGGGTTTTTTTTGTCCTTTTCTTTTCTCCTCAAAGCTTGCGGCGGCTAAGAAATTATCACTATGCTGCGTCGTGTCCCCATCGTGGTTCTTTTGAAAAATGTTCAAACCAGCTTTTAAATTCAGTTATTTTCTTGGACCCGTCTACTTACTCAACATGACTGCTTTGAACTTGAATGTCAGGACAGGAGAAATTCAATATGACCAAACCGAAAGCTTTTCAATGAGAACTGAAGAAAATCCTCAGAGGTTAACGATAGGTCAGCGATGAATGGAGAACTATGCATTTCTGGGATCCCGAGAGAGGCACTATCTGACGGTTCATCTGGTTAGCAGGTATAATTGGACTGGGTCACAGGTGAGCCACAGATGGTAGATGTATGCGTTTCAGTATGCATGGATTTTAATGGCTGAATGCGATTCATAAAATACTGCTGGAGGGCGGTAGTCTTATATTTCAATGGAACAGACATCTTACAGTGCTTTTTCATTTCCACATGTACCATTCATTGTTTCAAAATTGAGTTTCAGATAACTTTTATTACTTGTTTGTGAAAGAGGAGGACACAAAATCTGATTTTACTCCTCCAAATCTGATACACTGCGATGGCCACACAATGAAGGAGGAGCTGTTCTAACATTTGTCACAGTAATTGAAAATCTTCATAATTCCTCTGTAAAAACTGCATTTTAATGATCCTTAAGGTTTCAATGTGTGGTATTTAGGGAGTTCTACTGGTATAAATGGAATATAAGTCATAATTATATTGGCATTCATGTATAGTCACTGGAAATTATAAATGACTGTGTTGTTGTTAGCTTAAAATTACCCATTCATATCTAGATATCTAGATAGGACCGCTTCCAGTGAGCCAGCCATTGTCCCAGCATGTCTCTTCAGCAGCCCAGAACAGACATACCATATCAAACACTGGCTCCAGAGAGTGCCTGGTATCTAGTTGGTTGCTATCTGCTACCTCGCCTCTACCTCATAGCATCTAGTGCTATTAAATGTTACACACATTCTTTAAAGCAAGACTTCAAATTTTTGTGTAAGAGTGATACACAAGTGACAATTACGGGATTCAAAACGATTAACATACAATATCTGTAAAGTTCAGCCAACATGAGCTAAAGATCATACTATGTCAAATAAGTCAGAAGAAGCAGCTACAAAACATGAAGCGTGTCTGTACTACAGGGACTGAGAACTATATTAGTTCTTGTAGGCGGTTTAGACTTCTGCGTCAGTTTGACACCATAGCTACAGCAATGTGCAGACCTTGCGCAGACCTTGCCCAAACACTACCGCTGCAGCCAATGTGCACCTCCCCAGAAATGTAACTACATGCCACAGCGACACAGAGCGCAAGAGCTGTGATTGGTCTGCTTGGTAGCTTTAGTATTTCCGGCCGCCTCTCCATCTCCGCAACTGTCGAATTGATTGATCAATAAGGATGGAACACATCAAGCAAAGGCTAGCTACAAACATTTGTATGACTCGTCATCGTCGAAATTTCGGCTAACGTTTCAGTCGCCATTGTTGAGAGTGAAGCAGGAAGTAGAAACAAAAAAGACACAGCGCAGAGAGAGCCAGACTGAAGAGCATGGCTCGCACCGGTGTTGGCTAGTTGCGTAAGTTACGTCGTCTATGTCCCGTAGTACTCTAAAAGAGCCTTTAAAACACAAAAGAAACCTCATGTGATGCAACTGTACGATGATTGACCCATGTTTAGGTGTATTTTAATGAACGCATGAAGGAAACGCTGGCAACTTTTTAAACACTGGTAAAGCCATGTGGATACCAGCTCGTAACGTTACCTTTAAAAAAAATGGAACAAAACAAAGTAACAGACCTACAGCGATGTGACGCTGTTCTATGTTCCGTATGCTGCGCAGTATTCGGTTGTGTTGCTATACCAACCGCCAGATGACTATTACTTCAGTGTTCCTACTGGCAGTGCAAATGCAAACAGAAAGAAAAAAAAAAGCCATTGAAGGCTTGTAGATCTTGAAGGAGTTCCCAAGTGGGTTTTACCCTCGGAAAGACCCCCAAACCCCAACAGTTTGGTCCAAAATGCCTATAGAAAGTTTAGGTATTCTCTTTATGCTGTCTGTGTTACAGCTTTACCATATGTGACATCTACTTCAGAAAAATCTCAACCTTCAAAGTGTGCGCAAGGATGTAGCAGCACACAGAAAAGCGAGAGATACTTCTGATGACAAAGCACTTTCTGTAGGTTTACCACATTGAGGCCCATTAGGAGCGTGTTTATTTGAGTCCAGCCCAACAACACATGCATATAGTATTTTATTACTAAAGCATCGCCATAGGACTTTAAGGGTAGATTTGGGTTGTGCTGTCAGGAAAACACAACCACT
Source organism: Chelon auratus (assembly GCA_030220025.1). Taxonomy (NCBI): domain Eukaryota; kingdom Metazoa; phylum Chordata; class Actinopteri; order Mugiliformes; family Mugilidae; genus Chelon; species Chelon auratus. Next base: position 11,116 of record JASGAT010329575.1, on the reverse strand, counting down.
TATTAAAGTCTAGACGCAACATAAAACCATCAGAAGTCCTGAAGTAAGCAGTCACAGGCTCTCATGGACAGAGCTGTCAGTGTCTGTTGAACCATGCTAGACTTCTGCTGCTGTCTGTGCAGCGTTAGGAGAGTTTCGGTGCAAGACGTTCGATTGTAATGGATGCTGACAGAGCAAAGGAAGCTACATGCATCTTATGGCAGCGGTAAAAGGAGAAAACAAGCAAAGTATCAGTCCTCGTCTTGTCCACATGTTCATGAGATATGGTGCTAAACATATCACGAACAGAAAGGACTAAGTCACAGGACAAATGATGAAAGTCTTCTGCATCCTGACAGAAAAGTATAATTCAGCTAATATTTTACTTTAAGATTCCCCAATTCAATTTATAAACTTACAGAGATTATAATTTTGTTCTCTTTTTCTTTTTACTACTGGTTTCTGTGGCAGCAGAGCCAAAGCATTCCACACTATCCCGAGGACTACCACCTGCAGCACACTAAAGATATCCATGCTAGATTTACAAGTCCTAAAAATGCATTTTGTTGGCTGAGACTGCAATTTTAGGGAAAACAAGCCTGCAGGCAGCGCTCGAGGGAGTGAGAAATATGCGTTCTTAAATCACTTTCGTGTCACTTGTTTCCAGCAAGCAAGGACACGGACAGCTATGGCCTCTCATAATGTTTTTAAACAGATTTAAAACAAACAGCGTTACATCATTATAATTAATCGGGAAATCAGGATCTTATCTTGGAGTGCAGTCATTCCCTTGTGAGCTGCTGACGTAACCAAAACACTTTAAGTGTCTTTTTAAGTGACGCTTTCAGAGGATGTTAGATTCACCTCACAAAGAGATTCGTCCACATGTAAAGTGCATCTGATGGGTCCATTAGTGTGAGTCATGTCACTTTTTGCGTCAGTCTTGTCATTTTCCACTGTGACTCTTCATCACCATAACTTGGAGACCTTTCATTAAAATAAGAAGAAACCCTTGAGTGCCGTTTGCCTCGGCCTCCGTCACTATCTTGACATTCAAAGAGAAACTGTGAGCACTTTTGGAATGAAAGCATTTCTCTAATCTTTTAGCGAGACATTGAGATAGAGAACATAGCAAGGTGAAAGGAATGGTGCTGCCTGTGAACAGGAGCAGGTCTCAGGAGTCCGGAGGTCTGGCCCACTCTTCAAATGGCACTGTGTTTGTTGGGGAATGTGCAATTATGGAGGCCAGGCCTTTGATCCAGGTTTTCCATCAGGGCTAAATTGTCCTCACATTGAGCGCTGCAGTGTATCCTTGGGCACTCCTTTATATTCTGCTGCTCTTTCATGTGCACCCCTCTGGAACTCAAAGCATCCCCTCTTGAAAAGTGAGCTTTGGCCTGTCCATGCTCCAGTGCGGTAGGGAAAAAACTGCCCAGTGCGTCGTTATGAGTGCAAGCCTATAGTAACAAGTCATATTACCGAAAGATTTAAGAGAGTTTATTTGCACAAGCGGCGTGTTGCGCAGTAAAACAGGATATAAAAACGCTGGTGTAAATGGTTATGTTTAGATGGGTTGAATTTCATATTGCATGTGTGTAGAAGTGGAAGAAGTGTTTGTGACAGGAAGTTTGTGTTCCTGTGCGTGCGTGTGTTTGAGTTCGATTGTGATTCTTTCCACATGCGCCCATGTGTTATCTGTCTTCTTCATAATAACTACCACGTCTGTCAGATTAACCAGAGGGACTCTCTCTCCTTCTTTCTTTCTTTTTTCTTCCACAAAGTGACCTCAGTTACTCCTTTTTCCTCTAACATCAAGGTCAAATGTTTATATGCGTTTTCTCTAAAGCATTTCTTTTTAATGTGCTGTGAGTTCTTGTGACCAAACGCATACGCTATTAATGGTCCCTTCAGATCATTAGCTTGGTTCCCTGGCAAGATGGAGATTATACTGTATACGGTCTGTGTGTTCTCATGTGTCATCTGACATGACAATGTAAGTAAACTCTGTCATCAACCTCAAACTGGGGCCACATGTTTTATAAAGAAGAAAATAACAGTGTAGAGGTGTTTTGCTGGAATGTTCTATTTGAAGCGTTCACACAAGTTTTCAGAGTGCTGAGCGTTGCACGCTTTCATTTACAGTTACAATCATTTGCAGTCTAAACTTGCTGTAACCGTGTGTATGTTGGAATACTTCTACCCTGAGGTCTACATGAATCTGTGGTGGAATAAAAACATTTCTTGAGCCCATCCAGCCGTGAATATTTCAGAGTTTTACTCAAAGCGTCCCTGAGAGAAATGGAGCGTTGGTGTGTTAGTATTTTTTTTTTTTTTAAACCCAAAAAAACGTTGAGAGAAGCGTTTTCTTCTCTGAGGAAGCTATCTGGCCAAAGGTAATATCTCTTTAGACTTTAAAATGATGTCTTATGTCGACATGATCTACAGCACATCCCATAAAAAACTAAAGCACAGATTTACTCAGTGTGCCACTTTCGTACCTGAAAGACTAAGCTGCTAAAGTTCTGTCTGTTCTAGTTTTTCTATAAGTAGGCTTGTACTTGGCTACAAGGTGGGAACACATGGATCCAAGATTGAACATGTCAGTATAACATAAAAGGTTTACGCCACACTTCAGGTTGCTTAACACACAGCAGTTTCAAGGATGATGACATTATGTCCCAGAGGGACAGCTTCTTGGTTTGTGCTGTCAGGCGGCTTTCTTCATCTGATGATTCTCTGGTAATGACTTGGCAGAGTTAACTAAACATAAAGTTGGTGTAAAGACACCTACGCGGGAACATATAGCTCAATAGGAGGTTTTGGGAGATTATTGAGTTTCACGTTTCATCTACTTCCTGTGGTTAAGGTAATAGCTTAATCCCACAGCCCCCACACTGTATCAGCCATCTGCAGCCGACCCCAACCAGTTCAACTGCTCTCAGAGTTTGCAAGACCTCAGCTGTTGAGCTGTGTTGAGCCGCTGTGTTAAATAGCTGCAGGAATGCGTTTTAAGTGGTCTCTGGGATTTGAATGAGGCAAGAGCAGGCTCCGCACTTAAAACCCCCTCTTCCCTCGCCACTGGTGAGGTGCCAGGCTCTGCTGCAGGGTGGTGGGTCCCCTCTGAAGGTGATGGTGTGAGAGCGTGTGTGCATGTTCGGCATGCTGGCGGGGGCAAGCTTTCGTTACTCGCTGCCACTGTGGTGAGGAGGGTTCTGACGTGGTGTCTCCTGTCTCTGAAGTCTGGGCCATGCGCTGGGTTCACTGTCCCACAAGTCCAAAATAAACATGTATCTTCTACACACCCAGAGACTAAGAGTAACCTGCACCATGTCTCAGAATATCCACTTGGCCTTTTAATAGAGTCTTACAGTGCTTTATCCACTGCCAGCCGCTCATTACACTCTCCAGACGTGCTCTGAAACAGATGAGTCAAGAGGGAGAGCGTTTTATATCTCAGGGTAATTTACTAGTTTTGAATAAAAGAATTAATGAAATAAATATCCCTTGTGTCACACGAACTTCAGATGACTGCGAGACAGACTCATCTTGTTTGGATTTATCAGCAAAGCCGCACAGACCAAAGAGATCCTTGATGCCTTTGCTGTTGTACTGAAGGTTTCAGGAAGCGTGAGTTGAAAGAGATATTTCAATACTACGAGACGCACATTCTCTTCTGATAAAAATGCACTGCCACAGACAAAGAGAGTCGCTTGGTAGAATTAGATCAGACTGGGACTGGTGCCGATGAGAGCTTGGCCGGCTGCCTTGGAAAGCCACACATGAGCGTATTTAATTGCCAGACAGACCAGAATAATTCTTCCATAATCTCAATTTATACAGTCACTTGAGTGGGGCCATAACACGCTGACAGTGTGTGTTGCATATCAAGACAGAGTGCCTGGTGCACATCAGAAGAGGCATGGACAGAGAGAGGCAGATAATGTGGCTATTGTCGAGTCAAAGGGCCCCCTTACTGTACCAGTAACTGTAATAGCCGTGAACAAGCACTCCTTCAGAGTCGACCTTCTACGTATCTGTCAGACAGCGGCAGGGAGACATAAAAACGTCCCTCAGCCCTTGACAGAGCACACTTGTCTGGGGACAGCGTTTCAATCTGGTTATCTTGTGAAATACAGACGTTTGAGGGCCTCTGTGTGCCCTGCAGAGTCAGTAGTAGGAGTGAGAGTGGCCTTGCTTCCTCTCAAGGGTCCTCTGAGTGCCAGAATCATTAGAGACGTCCTGTCATGAAAAGAGGCAAAGGCAAGCATGTGTGTGAGGGTTACTTCTTTGTGCATGTTGCGGAGTACACATGTGTGAGTCTGCATCTTCAGTGAATGATAGACAACTCCAACGTCCCACCCCCAAGCGTCCCTGTGTTTATCCTTGACCCTTCCGAGAGGTCGCCTTGCCTTGTTGCATCTGTCCCACTCTGGAGACACTCAAGGAGAGCGAGTGCTTTTTAAAAAGGCAGGGGTGCAAGGCTGGGCTTCCCTTCCAGTTGTAGATCTTTCACGCATGCATGGCTCTGGCCTTGAAGAGCCATGAAGGATTATTGTGTGTGGTCCCAGCTTTCTCTGATGACACACCTGTCAACACAACGTTTTCTTCTAAGATCCTTGAAGTGCACAGAAACACGATTGTCGGGGCAATTTTTTTAAAACAATTGTAAACCTAAGTGTTGGCTGAAGGCATGTGTTCCACATTAAGATTAGATGATATTCACTGATAAACACAATCCCACCTGCTGGCACTTCCGAAATGCTAAAAGGCTTGAGAGGCCTCGGAAGTGTTCTGTTTCCCCTTCTTAGCTTCAATTGTTTGCATAAAGAGCTGCAGGAGGATATTTATATATTCCCTAGGAAATACAGTTAGTTAATCATTCTGTGTTTTAGTTAATTATGAATTTCAGTTTCTTCTAGCAGGCATAACAGAAAGCACAAGCCTTGAATACTGCCTTCCTGTTTTTCTGTTCAGATCTGTCCACGGATTCCTGTTATCCTTGACTGAAATTAATTTATCATTGTACCTGCCATCTTCTGAATGTAATATCACCAAAGACAGGGAGCTTTACAGTGCAACGGGGAGTTTAGAATTTGCAGGTAAATCTTCTCATCTGGAAAGTGCATAACAGAGGGCCATCTGCTATCTACATCCAGCTCAGGCACGACATCAGATATTATCTTCCGGATGAGGTGGAAGTGTTTTCGGTTTGAAGGCAATCTGATGATTTTTTGACTTAGCGAATGTATTCTTGTGCTCAACCGGGGGGTATGTTTTCATCCATCCCTGCTTTCCATGTGATGAATGGTTCTGCCCCGAGTGAGCAGTAAATAGTTTTCATAGCTGAAGTTGGTGCACATTGCGTGCAGCCTGACATCGCTGTTATTGCTCAACACCAGCGTTCCTGCAGCTTGTGTGTTCGATCGAAGGTGAAGGATAAACAAACGTGCATATGCCTCACCCTCATGAGTTTTCTGTGCTAATCTCTCCCTTGAGCATGAGTCCTAATTAGAGCTACCTCAGCTGGCCCATCAGTAACATAATCCCATCCTGAATCGGGACTAATTGAAGGTAGGTGACTTTAAGGCTGAGCTTTTTCAATAGAAACGAATTTAGCAAACCATCAAGCAATTGCTTAATAGGAAACACCCCCTTTGCCAGCTCAATAACTAATTGAATTGCAAGCTTTCCATCTCCAAAAGCCAGCGACATAACTCAAACACACAAGATACTCTTATTATTCTATTATTGTGGTTAGCTAAGAAATTGCAAAGTGCAATGCAGAATTTTCCGGTGTTGTACAACTACATGATGGATGGGGCTGACACATACAATAGCTCGGCCCCCTGGAAACTTCCATGCAACACGGAGCAGAAACTTGAGGCCTCAGTCGTGAGGCGATGGGCTGGACGCTGCAGAGGAACCCCCCGCTTGGAAGCAATTTCGGGCTAAAGAGATGCGCTCTAAATCATCTGTCTGCGGCCCGCAACAAAAGAAAAATGGGAGTCAGTGTTAGCAAACAACCCACTTGCAGAAATGTTGCCGACTCTGTTTTCTAAGCTAAAATAACATAATTTCTCTTTCTTTGTGTCATAAACAGTTTGTGTAGTCTACAGAAAATGAATCAACAGAGCAGAGACTAATAGCCTTCATTTGATTGTTGAAAAAAGAGCTGAGACAAGAAATAACATATAAAGGATTGTGGAATGTTTTAATTACAGTAATTTGGATGAGGAATTGCATGTGGCTACTGCACTCTGGTTGAAATGTATTGTATGCGCTCCATGGCTAGGCTATCATTAGTGAATGTGTGGGAGGATCTTCACAGCATGAAGCTGACCTCACACTGTAATCAAATGGATCCATAGGTTAATAAATATCCACTGCCTGGGAGCAAAACAAAGGCGGTTTTGGAAACTTCTGAAGCCGCTTCTAAATCCCCACTTTATCATTATGGAATCTGTTTGGCTTTGTCTGCTGTAACAGTTTTGCCACAGTGTTTTACGGCCCTGATGTGTTGTATGTGACAGTGTCAAAGTTTAAAAACGGACGCGGGATGTCGGGCGCGTGAGAAAGCTGCGGATGAGAGAATACATGAAAGCAAAGCAGGGCACTGCGGTTCACGAAACTACAAATTGTGATAGAGATTGAGAGAATGAGGACACGGGCGAGGAAAACGGGAGAGAGAGGAGGGGAGAGTTCAACAGTGAGGGAGTCAGTGAGGGAGGGCAGAGGGAGGGATAAAAGCAGGAGGCCCAGACAGGCTAGAACAAGAAAGCAAAGAAAAATATCTAATTGGAATCAAGTGTCCTGACTGAGTGCGTGGGCGACCGAATTCCGCAAAGCGTGCTGCTTTTCCACTTTCAAAAAAGAGGTGCAAGAGTGTAAGCGAGAAAGTAGGGGGGAAAAAATCCCCTTGCATTTGAGTAATTTTATTTCTGGGCGGGTTTGGTAAAGACAAACGATAGAAGGGTGTGGAGGCCGACCACAACAGCATTTCCATTTCAGACTTTTTTTTCGCTAACAGGCGTTAGACACCACGCTGCCTGTGTGGTTGGCTGTCAGGCAGAGGAAATGCTACCCGATGACAAACTAAAAACCACTATTAAATTTCCAGTTTCTAATGCATCCTAATTGCTAATGAGGGCAAGCAGTGTGCATTTCTATGTGTGTCTTCCTGTGTGGAAGGATGGAAGAGGTCAAAGGGCAACTCTGCATTTTAAAGGTCAGTTTCTGGGACTCTGATTCAATTCTCTCCACTGCTCATCCGCACACATGAAGAATGCTTCATTTGTAGAGTGACTCCTGAGCACATCGTTAGATTTATAACTGCTGCACACTTAACTGAAAGAATATTGCAATATCTTGTGCACTAAACGAGAACTTTTACACCGCCGTCACGTCTGTAAGCTGCAGAGGACCCTAGGCATCATAAAAATGAGAAACAGAGGGAAACTGCTACGCCATGGCTCCGTGTAAAAGTAATAAAATCCATCCACAAGTGCATTTAAAGCTCAATAATTAACATGTTATGTCTTGTTCGTTGGATTTGTGTAAAAGACAAACCTTTATGGCATCTCATGTCTTGTTTTTGCCGTGGGGTGGACAGGACTAACACAGCTGGAAAAGACATATCCATGCATGTAAATCCTAACACAGCAAAAATGCAAAAATTCATTCATTTGTTCATTATCTTTTACCACTTCTCCTCTAGAGGGACGCAGGGGCACTGGAGCCTATCCCACCTATTACTGAGTGATAGGCAGGGTACATCCTGGACACAGAAAGACAAATGACCATTCACACTCAAATGCAGACCTACAGCCACTTTACAATCGCCAGTTGACTTAACAAGGACTTTTGGAGGAAGCTGGAGCACCAAGAGTACAGCCATGTAGGCACAGGGAGGTTCAAACCCAGGAGATTCTTGCTGTCAGGTGTCCGTGCTAAACGCTACACCATTGTGCAGTCACTTTCTTTTAAAAATGAATTAAGTTGCTTATTAAAGAGCAACAGCAATCACAACCCCAGTCATCACACAGATCAAGGCTTCATGCTGCAATGTCAGCCAAAGGGACGCTCTCTTCTCTTTCTGTTGACTTTTGATTGTCCAAGGTAAAGCTTGCTGTTTGCTTCCAAGTCCTGGTGAGGGACTTGAGGCCCCAGCAGACGCAGAACCACGGGCTATAGCATTACACATGACATATTGTAAAGGAAGTCGGCCATATGTAAGCAAAACGTGCATGTCAGTGTTTTTTTTTCTTCTTCTTCTTTTTTTTTTTTTTTTAAACAAAAATCTGGGTTTGTGTTGTAACTGATGAAAATCAATCCTAGGATGTTTTCCCATCACACTGTACTGGACTGTTGTTCCTGCTGTGTGGGCTTCCCCCTTCAGATGGAGGACCTCTGGATCAGGAGTACAGACACAATGTTCATTCTCTGTCTGTCTCTTATTCTTTTTTTTATTATTGAGGAAAAAAAGCTCTTTAGAGGAAAGTTTGTGTTCTACATTGGTGGCTTGTTGAACCCCCACCACCTCCAAATAGCACATGTAATGCAGATGAGTGTGCAGAGAGAGAGAGAGTGAAAGAGAAAAAGGTGGGTGGGACTTTATAAAATAATAAATGTAGCTCGGGACCCCCCAAAAAGCAAAATAGGGCCACCCGTGAAAATGCACAAGGTGACAAAAACTAACAGGGAGAGTGTTCCAGTTTAGGTAAGATTATTGAACAACTACTCATATGCCGTGTCAGCATTCATCGTGAGAATGGCTTTTAGTTTTGTAAAGCTTTTAAACATGAAAATTATCCCTCTGCATGAAGTTCTATATTTACAAGATATTGTGTGAAGTACAGTATAATGACAGCCAACTGTACTCTTTGGTTATGCTATGTCTTAATTTGTTCGACTTCTAACGACTCAGCTGCTATAATTAGTGGGTATAGGAGCAGAGACATTATTAGCACGGAGCAACGCTGGCGCAGTAGGAGACACATCTGTCCCCATAAAACATTCCAAACAAATAAGGCTCAGTTTCAGTTTTTCCAACGTATTTCTTAAATGGAACAACCAGGTTTTGCCCCTCCACATACCTCCCACCACCTGTGACAGGGGGGGTGGGGGGCGATAGGGGACCACTTTTGGGAGTGTAATTGAAAACCTAAGGCTCTCTCTGCGGTGGACACGGTGTTTGAGACTCACAGGGCACAGAGGGAAACGCAACTCCAGTTATTGTTCGCCGTACAACCATCATCAAGGGAACACCCTTTCTCACTATAAAGTCAAAAATAGTGGCATGAAGTGAGAGTCCTCTGCTGAAAATGCATTACGTGCGACGTAGGGTTATTTGTGAGCCTTGTGGTTAGTCTGGAAAAAAGGGGAATGGAAACCTTGTGCACTAGAGAGAAGCTCTGTGGGGGCCACTTGTGCTCCAGCTGCAGGCGGGAGGGCATTTCTCATTAGAGACGGTGTTTTTGCTGCATTGTTCTGCAACGTATCTACACTTGACATTCAACTCTGGTGGTGAATGGAGGGTGTATCTCCCTTTCTCTCAAAGAATCTCAGTCCAACACTCTCATCCTGACACACCCCTTAAAGCATAAACATTAGCAGATTCCTGGCTGATAGCTAGACAGTCGTTCTCTTGAAAGGCCATCCTTCACAGGTCATTCATCCTGTTCAGTCAAAGGTCAATGCTAAGCCTTTTGGAGGCCATTTCTAGGTCATGTAATTTTAGAAATCTGCACGTGAGTTGGATGGGAGAGGAAAAGATGTTTAGCGTGTGATTCCTTTTAGTCAGATGTACTGTATCTCTCCCATCTGATGATTTACTCTCTTCATGTCTTGAGTGGGCTCTTTATGAAAGTCAGAAATGTGAAGAAGCAGTGAAAATGTGTCAAGTCTTCACTGACAAATGACAGTGTCAAATGACAAACGACAGATTACAATGGTACTGAACTATTTAATACGACATTAACATTTTCATATAAACACAGCCATTAACACAACTTTATTTTATGTAATACTGAAGTGCCAATTTTTATTTAGGCCACATGAAAAGCACACACAGCCCAACACCACAGCTCACAGTCGCTGTGATGACGCGTCATAGTCCACCCCATGCCTTTCCTCTACTACTAACAATTATTTTGTCAACACGTGGGGCAATCATGAGATGTGTTACTGTTAAACAGAGTAACATGCAAGATGTATCCTGTGACTATCCTTAACCCTTACGCTGCACACAGTGACTTTTACCCTATTTACAATCCACAGGAATTAGTTAACTCTCATTATCAGTTTGCGTAGGCTTGGTTTTGACAATGGTGGAAGAAAACGCAATATATTGTTTTTGTTCTTGTTGCTTGAATTAAGTTAACATTAATTGACGAGACAAGATTGGCCGACCCGTACGCAATAACACAATGGATGGACGATCTATCAAGATGGGCTGCTGTGCAATGGCCAGTACATTTACACTAAAGAGAGAGTGAGGGCATATAAATATTTAGATGACGACAACTATGTCCTAAATTGTCATGTTCAGGACTTTGACTTACAAAGATCGTGTTGTGCCAGCTGAAGTTCTGCCCAGCTAGCTGCAAGGCCAAAAAAACAAACCTGCATCAGGCTTGGATTATTGTGAACCGAACCAACGGCTACGTCTAGACAGGGAACTGCACTAGCATGGCTGAGTAAGTAAGTAACCTACACTTCGTATTTGTTAACTACATACGTGTTTTATATGTGATTGTTGTATAGGCTGATGGAGGCTATTATACAGACTGATGGCTAAAAGGAGGAACCAAACTTACAAAAGACAGTACTTGATTGAAACTTCCATTATATAAAGTGTGCACTTCACACAAGCATTTTTGATGATCGCCTTAGTCCAATCCTTACTGCGTTAAACCACAAGTTTTCTGATCTTTTTGACTCGGAGCCGCAGCTTGTATATGATAAAATTTCACTTTGAAGCTACTAACCTTACTCCTCCAATTCTGGCACACGACAACATAGCAGGATGACATTTCGATAACATTAGGTGAATGGTAGCCTTCTATTCTGGTCTGTAGTGATTCCTATTTTGCCTCCAGTTCTTGGCTGCTTTGCCTCCAGCTAAGTGACGTAGTCCTGA
>JASGAT010329542.1:0-11903 GCA_030220025.1 Chelon auratus | reverse complement strand
AAAAAAACTGCTTCTAAAACTGTGCATTCTCTCATTGCAGTCATTGCAACTGACCTACTCATGTTTAAAAATAAATCTACCAGAGAGAAGCATCAGTACGAGCCACTCATGCACTCCATGCAGGTTTTACACATTCACAGAAGCTCATATCAGATATTGGTCCGACCACAATCAGATCTGAGCGCGCCGCATGACTCCGCTGGCTGTCACTGGTGGCTGATTTGCAGAAGGACTCAGGTGGTGGTCGTCCAATTAACTGGCCACGCGGTGCCATGATGTAAAACAAGGAGGGGAAACTGTCAATAAAAATGCTCCTAAATCAATGTTAAGTCTTGACATCTCTCTACCAGATGGGGCTTGTGCCGGACTCAGTCGCAGAATTCCCATAATTCATCCGTTCTGCATCTTTATGTTACATTATCGCTGCGGTGCCTGCTGCTCCTCTTTCTTCTTTAAAATTGGCAATAAAATAAAAAAAAAGAACTGATAGAGTGGAAAAATACACAGCTGCTGAAAATAAAAATAAAAAAAAGCCACTACATTTTATTGTGCTGTAAATGTTTACTAAATGGAATACAGGATTCACAAATAACATAAAAGATTTATTTATTTGTTTAAGATTTTATACTCTCCTGTATAACTAAACAAAGGTTTCTTAGTTTCAGTCAGATGTGGGACAGAAGCGGCTTACTAAAACATGAAAAGTAAGGAGGCTCAAGCTGAATGTTGCAGGCCAAAAATAAAAAACAAAAAAATAGAAATTAACCTGACCAAATAATGATCTACATCTTCTGTCTAGAAGATGTGGATTTATATAAAGTAGCGGCATTGTCCCATTACTTGTGGAGCTTGTTGGTATTCTATTTTTGTGTTTTCAGGCAGTATATTTTCACTTCACAGTTTTTTTCAAAGGCCTTTGATTTGATCTCGATTTCAGATCCCAACATCCCAGCATCCCATCTTGAATTTATGGATGCAGCTTTAGAACCTGAAGGCCTCGAATATTAAGTCTTATTATGTGAATGTTTCAAGGTCGGCAGATGCTCTCCGGGTAGCTTTGGTAAAGTTGCTGAAGTGTAAATGTTCCCAAATTTCAGTAAACAGAGCAACATCAGAACAGATAAGATATGATAAAATAATTCCTTATTTATACCACAGTGGGGGAATTTGCATGCATGTGTCGCTAGCCTTAGTCCTTTCTCTGATATAATCCAGGATCTGTCTCACATGACATTAGTTAATTCATAAAGTTTAACTCGTCTTTGTGACATACTGAAAAATCTTTATAGTAATGCTCTGAGTACAGGCCTATTGTGCCTAATATTGCAGCCAACTCAGATTGAACTATTACTTCTCTGGGGAGGAATTTACTAAGGGATTAATTAATCTGCTAAATTGTCTGTAGACACAGTTAGTTTCCCACAGATCTAATATTTTGCCCAGTAGTACTTGTGTACGTAACGTTATACACACACAGACGCGCACGCGCAGGTGTGTTCACAACAGGGAGCTCAAATTCTTGTTCCGCAAGATCTGTTGTTGCCATGGCATTGCACTGCATCTCCTTACATTGCCATGGAAACTCAAAAATGATGACTGGCACGGGGCTTTAAGTGAAGTGGGTCAAGAGCATCTGAGTCAAGTTGAAAAAGCCCAGCGGCACACTGAAAACGTCTCAGCGGGATTTACAGGCCACCAACAGCAAACCTGACCCGGCCCATCAACTTGTCAGGTGGATCCGTTAAATAAGCCCACTAAGCCAACTATAAATGCAGATGCACGCTATGATAAAAGGAATTAATGAAGTCACAGACGCTGGAGAAGGTTGACATATATTCTCCAAAATGACTGAAGAACAAACTCAAGTGCTGGCCTCAAAGATTTTAATTTAAGTTAGAATATGATAGCGATTAAAGCTATACCCCACTTATAAAGTGATATGAACATCCTTGCATTTACAGTTTTAGGAAATTTAGGTGTTTGTTTTATCTATAGTTGGAATAAATACGTTCTTTCTGAGCATGTTTGCTCCACGTGTGGTAAACATGAGGTGACGAGCTTCAACGAGGGACAGAAACATGGAGGTTGCAAAGCAAGCAGTTGTTGAAACAAGTGTTTAAAAAGAAGAGCAAAGCCAGAATCCACGTGGGCAGCAGCATTGAAAACGTGGCTCCATCTTGGTCATCTCCTTCTACTGAATCAATCCAATGCTGCCAGTGAAGTTGGCAGGGAAACAGTTGTTCTTCTGTTATATTTCTGGCAGCATCAATGCTCCATAGCAGAAGAACCACGTTGTCAGAAAGGTTATGTTGTGATTGATGTTTTGGGGTATTTAAACACATGCACCTTATCAGATCATTTTATTTAGTGTCCATGTAAACAGTTAGGTCAGGATCTCTGATAAGAATTATTTAAGAAATATTGTCCTTGTAATCGTAGCCACTGTTTGTTCAAAGAAAACAAAACAGAGATGTTTGAGATCGTCACTTGAAAGACAGAATCAAGTAGTGACCTGAGACAAACATTTCCTCTTGAGTAATTTTGATCGTGTGAAATCTATCATTTGTGGGCCACTGGCTGAACTCCACTGAGTGAATTATTATGATTCATTAACCCACTTTAAAAGCCCTTCATTCGAAGATGCCATCAAGGGGTTACAAAAAAGGAACAGCTCTTACTGCATACCCCCAACTCTGCTGACTGACAGTTAAATAAGACTCAGACGGATCATTAATCATGCATTATTTACCGTTCGCTGTGTGCGTGGATATAATTATTGTTTGGTTAAATAGTCCCCCTCTGCGCCTCTGAAAATGAATGCTTCACACACTCTAATCTGTGTGGATTTGTGGCTCCATCTTGTGGTTGTGTAAGACCATTGGATCATGCTTGTCTTGCAACAAAAAGAAGCTTCAGTAAAAAAAAAAAAAAAAATCACTTTTTTCTTTTTAACTACAAGAAATCAGTTCCAGATCTTGAAATCTCACACATTTTCGCTTCAGATCTGCGTCAGTGAACCAGTGACGAGAGCTACACATAGTCTTCTTACCTCAGTGTACAATTACAGACACAATCACCTCTTCAAATAAATATCATTTTAAGTGCTTATGCTGACATCTAGAGGTGGACAGAGCCAACACTTCCATCAAGATGTGTGAATTACTGTATGTTCATATTTGGCAAGACAAACAGGAAAGACATTATTATTTTTTACTAACACAATTAACATGTCTCTTTCACTTTGCATATATTGTAATATGAAAAGTGAAAGAGACATGGTAATTGTTTTAAAAATGTTTTTAATTATTCTTGCATGAAATCGTTATTTGGTTTAGCAGTTCATAATAATATCTTGAGCTGCCATCTTTATTTTTAGAGGATTTCTAGAGAGAGGTACAAAAATCCAAGATGACACAGATTTCTATTATTATCTGTTATCATTAAATTTATATTAAAGAGGTAAAGACTCCAGCCACACTTGCAATATATGGAGCAACGTTATTAAACTGAGACGTTTCAGCTTGTGGCCTTATTTAGGGTCAATTTACAGTCAAAGACAGAAACCCAATACTGTTGAAAACCCATAAGGCTGCTGAGATGAGAACTTTAATTTCACTCTCTTTCTGCCAACAAAAAAATTTCCATCTTCATCAGGGAAATAAAGCAACAAGGATCGGATCGCCAGGTTTCAGTGTACTGTTCACAAATTTTCTAAATAAACAGAGCCCAGAACAATCCTATACACAGAAAAAAAAACCAAGTGGTACTAATGTTAAACCTTGTGGTACTCCAAAGGCTGAAGAGGAAAATTTTATTGATTCAAACAAAAGTTGCTCTGCCTTGGTTGTCTCAAAGGATTTGATTGTGTCTTCCTGTGTTGCCCCCCACCCCATCCAGCACATTTAAAATCGACTGGAAGATCAACAGTTGGCTGGACCCTATCAGCCAACATCAGTGTTGAAGCGTATTAGTGCTCTAAATAGTAAAAGCATTAATGGGCAGTTTTGGTTTGATATGTACAACAGTCACATGTATACAATGGCATCACAACATTGTTTGGTAAAACTAAAAAGCCACTATAATTAAAAACACAGCTATGGGTGAACTGGATCATCTAATTAGGATATGCTTTTAGTGTAATTGTTTTATTGCGATATTTAGATAGAGACAATTGGCAAAAACGAGTTAATTAATAAAGTCTAGGGTAATTTTACGGTCAACATGCCCTGAAAGAAATGACCACTTGTTGATGGCCCAGCACGAAACAAAAAACATCCAGAATCCAAATTGTAGTCGTATTGTCCACTAACAGATGACTTCTGGCAACTTATCAGAGACGTGGTTAAGAAACGTGGCCATAAAGCGCAGTGTGTCTAATTTTAGCATCTCACGAGCAGCACTTGAAGGCAGCACGCTGTCCACCCCTGTTGACGTGGTGTCACTACCGTCCTCCTCCGGTCCAGCAGCTCCGTCTCCGGAGTGTCTGACTGCTTGTGGGGTGTGTCTGCTGGAGATAGTGGCGGAGAAAAGGAGTTGCGTCAAGCGAGCCTCAAACACAGAGAACAACACCGGAGGTTGTGTTGCATTGGCGTTAAAATAAAAGCAGCACATTGCATGCAACTGAAAATAAAGTAGTGACTGTAGTGAAATATAAGACCCATGTTATTGTTGTACATCTCAAACAATAACTCTGGTTCCCAGCAGATGTTTTACTCTTAGCGGTAATGGTATAGTTCAGAGTGATAGGGCCTGGATCAAAACTGAAGGTCCAGCTCATCTCAGATGTGCCGGAAGTGGTTGCGACGGAACAACTTTGGTTTTAACTGATAACATGCACCTTCACTTTGCAACAATTTCCAGTGGCGTACCACATGGTTCCACAATAGGTCCTCTTATATTTTTGTGCAAAAAGAAGAATCTGAAAACAAGGGCAACAGGACTTGTACCGTTTCTTGAAGACAACTTTTTCAGTTCTAGGTGGATGGGTGGTGAAGAAACTCAAGACACTCTTGAAGATATAGACAGTATCCTATTAAAGTGCTGCTTAAATGTTTTTAGACCCCTCAGAATCATTTTTGCATAAGAATGACTGAAAACTTCAGCGGGTCCTGACAGTAGACAATGAGAACCCAATCAAACAAATGAAACAGAAATGTTATGCTTTTGTATTTGCTTATTCAAGAACATCAATAATGTGTATATCCATGACACATATTACAGAGACAAATATAAACATATTAAAATAAACTGGCTTCGAAACGCTATAACAAATCTCTCTTTTACTTTGAAAGTGAAGCCGGATTTGCTTGTAAAAATTCCCACTAAATTGACACCGATGGGAGAGGCTGTCGAGCTCCCGCCTCTTCAGACACCTTGTAGCGCGCGCGCGCACGACTCACGTGCGGAGGTAAAATGCAGCTGAACGACGAGGCGAAGCTCACGAGTCTGACATTAGTTTGAGAGACGGAGAAGAAGAGCAAGAAGAAGAAGAGGAGGAGGCATGAAGAAACACCTGAGTCCCACGAAGCAGCAGCAGCAGCAGCAGCCGCCGCCGCAGCCTCCACCACCGCCACCGGCTGAAGTCCCGGCTCCAGGCTGCGAGGTTACCGTCCAACAACTCAACGAGCTCCTGTCCGACGACAACGGCTTATACACCCTACCGACACAACACTTCAACGAGGTCTTCCCCAGGATATACATCGGAAACGCGTGAGTCTTCTCAGCCTCTCTCCCAGACACCACAGTGACAACAGTGTCGCATGTCCAGGCAGCACGCACGCAGGGCGGGCTTGTTATTTTTGGCGTCTCCGCTGTCATCATGGACGAAGCGACAGCCTGTTGTTGTCAACAAATAACCTCCAAGAAGCAGCAGCAGCAGCAGCCTGTAGCCCGTAGCAGCGTGCCACACAGGTGGAGGTTGTGTAACAATGTAACACAATAACAACAATATTAATGTCACAGTAACGTAATGTATCCGAGGATCAGTGGGCTCCTGGTTCAAATGTATGGCTGCACAGATTAAGACGTGAAGGACGCTAATATTAAAATATATAAATATATTTCTGTTTTTACTCAATGAATCCCTCCATCGTGCCATCTTCATCAAGCCGCTCCCCATTCCACCCCCGGAACACAACAATCGCCTCATCAGAATCTCATCTTTCATTCATAAAATGCAAAACAATAGGTGGTCCTCATGCAGAACAAAGAGGATCGTGAGAAATCAGAAGATGCTCTCTAATCATATGCAGCAGAAACCATAGTATGTGTAGAGTAGTGCGTTTACAGTGTAGGCTGTACACCTTTATGACCTAATTCAAGAACAGAAGAATGGTTATTCTTATTATTTTCTTCTAGGGAAGCTCTAGAGAGATCAGGTCACTTAAAACAAACCTGTTGTCAAAACAGAAATGCAGCTGAATGTTAGAATCTGATTTAGTGCCACACACATACAAGCAATTTGTCTTGGTGTTTGGCGCAGTACGGACAGAGAAATAAGAAATGACTTTAAATGTACAAAGAATATTTAGAAATTGTGGTTCTAAATAGCAGTAATACACATTGTGATCAGATATGCAAAAAACAAACAAACCAGTGAATGTGCAAATGCTCACAACATCAAGGGTATCAGGATGTGTTGCTCAACAAATGCTCTTTTTTAAAAAATAAATAAATCTTACATTGATCAATTAGTTGATTAACTGAGAAATAATCTGTAGCTACATTTGTCAGTGTTTTTTTTTTATTATTGTTCAAACAAAATTGGTAAATATGAAATTAACTGAGTGTTTCGTTCTTTTTTTTATTTATTTATTGTTTAATTTTATGACATTTTATAGATCAAATAATGAATTGAACTGCCAGACCTATCAATATTGAAAATCTGAATTTGTTGCAGCCTTGTTCCCAATAAGTAATGCATTAGCCTACAAGTAAATTTGCAGCTAAACTGCACAATTAATACAATTTTAGGTGGAGACAATTTTCACTTTTGGTTATCAGAGAAGTTTTTGTTATTTTAGAAGCAAAATTTATTCAGCTCGTCAAAAGCTGAACTTCTAAGACTGAACATTAGCATTAGCACAAACCAGACATAGTTTTCTGTGTATAAAATCATACTGAGGGACTAATGAATAGCTGCAATTGAACTCCATCCCTCTGTGAAAGATGCTGTGCGCTCAGACCCGTAGCGTATATGGTTTATATGTGTATGGAAACATGTCAAGGACCGAACCATAAATCCACAGTTGTTGGTTGACTGGTTGCCATTGGCTTGGAAATTAAATTGCTGTCTCCTTAGTAATTTACAGCTTGGCGTTCCAGTAAAACCAGTTCCTGGTACTTCCTGCTGTGATTGTGTATGGAACTGAGCATCCGACACAACTGTTCGAACCGGTAAAACAAGTACACAGCGCTCCTCAATCTCAATCTTCGTGTCAGTGCACTGACAAACTGACCCTAACCCTTAAAAAAAAACGAAGGATTATTTTCTCTTTTAATAATTTTTGCTCTTATTGGACAACCATAGTGGAGACAGATGGGAAATGTTGGGAAAGAAATTAGGATGGACGAACCAGCCGTGACATCAGCCTTAGGATCCCTGGAAAGCAGTTTTGAAGCTCAGTGTGGAGTCTCCGGCTGTCGCCATGTTGGCACCACCTTGACTCCATCTACTTCCCGGCTGATTCAAAAATAGTTAGTCAGCATTAGTTGAACTGAGACAGGTGGGTAAAGGCCAACAAATGGTTGTTTTAATACAAAATGTGAGGAAGGATGAATAAAATATAGCAGATGAGCTGATAGCATCAAATATACAAAATAAACTTTCCATCTTCAGTGTGAAACAAACAAACAAAAAACCTTTTCACGTCTCAAGTTTCAGCTTTCTCGGAACGCCTGATAAAGAATAAAACGGTTACGGAAAATCAAACTTTCAAATATATTCTGCAGACTTGTAATGTAATCCAAGCTTTCACAGAGCAGCTCCTAATGTAACTTTTATAGATTCGTGGTAGAGAAGCGATCCGGGGATACCCCAGAGAAAGTTGTTGTCTCCGTGCAGTCCATCATGTGGCTCCGGCCGCTGCCAGCAGAGTGCTGGAGGAGGAGGAGGGGCGAGCAGGACAGAATACGAGCACATTACTGTAGCGCGGTGCTACAACTAAATCAATCTGAATGTGCCAACCTGGCCGGCCAAGTCTCCACGCAAAGTGCAGGCGCTCCGGTGCTTAGCTGAAGCTGATCACACCACACTGTCGGCCTCAAAAGGAGGCTTGAATGAGGTCTCAGCTTTATGAAGTAATTGTGTTCTCTCTTCAAACAACTTGGGATTAATTAGTGAACAAGTTTACTATTAAAGTGTATCATAGACTCTCTGTCTGAACAGGCTGAAAGCATCAGTGTAATGTAACGCGATATTACAGATGTCTCAGGCAGAGCGAGGGGGTATTGATTGTTGATTAAAACCTGGGCCTCGTCCACCGTTTCCACCGCTTGGGACCCGGTAGGCATCTCTGCTGATGCATCTTATTAATTGTACCCTGTTACAAATCAGATCGGCGAGTTGGCCAGCAAAATCCAATTTAAAAACAAATGCACCTATTAACACAATGCTCGTGTGTGTGTGTGTGTGTGTGTGTGGCAAATGACACAGATGTCTTTTTGCAGATCCAGAAAAAAAAAAAATTGTCCTTGAAAATATTCATTAAACCTTCTCATGATAGCGTCCCTCGGGAATTAAGCTCCAATATCTAGTTTGCCTATAGGTCATGACCCAGTTAAATACGCGTGTTAATTTGTGTAAGAATATCCTCATGATTCTTATTTTAACTGCTGTTTTCTTTTCAATATTCAACGTTGTCATCTGTGAGTAATTTCATTGCATAAGTCGGTGACCAGCACAGCACTTGTGTTTGTTCAGCTACTCAGTGAAAATGTCCATAAATGCATTATGACTGTACTTTGCAAACTTTTTCAGATCAGTAGTAGTCAGCAGTCTGACACCAGCGCGCGCAGCTCAGGGACACGTCTTAAGGTGTGGTTGTTTGCAGAAACACTCTGGCTCTTTGTGAAGCAAGTCTTTAATAATGGATGCGTTGGGACTGCAGATCCCCGGGTGAGTAGGCTGGGACAGGCCAGGCAAATCGTAAGGAAACCACTGGCTGTGAACCCGGTTCAACCCAGCGCGCCTCCGCGTCGCGTTGCGTAGAAGTACAGTAAATGTGAGCCACGCTCCAGCACACAGAGAGGCTTCGGGATTATGTTCGCTTTACTTGCGCTGCATGTAAGTGCTCTCTCTCACTGTAAGCATTTACTGAATCATTCATGAGCACAAGTTTACGCTCGGTCTAAATATACACAAAACGTTTTGTGAATGAAACAGGGAAAATGATGAATGTTGCTTCATCACATTTCTCTGTCCTGCAACTGTCAGACGGTGTCAGACAGAGCGCTTCCTCTCTTCTCATATAAAGCAAAATAGTGGCAGGGGGGATTTTTTTTATTAGTTCTTGTGCCGTGGGCTTTGCAGTCACCACCTCTGGGGAGCTGCCCGGGGTCACCTAGCCTCCCCCCTGCAGCCTGGTATTGACTGTAAGCAGATATGGCAATAAAAGCACACAGCTCTGTCAGGGTGAGCGTTTTTGTAGATTAAGGAAGATTTACAATGCTTCGATTTGAATAAAGGTAAATATGGAGGTGACAACTTTACCCTAGATAGCCTCAATTTCCATTTTTGCCATATATGTTTTGTCTATTAGATCTGTGTAGCAACATTATAATGTATATTGTACTGTTTAAAGATAAATTATGTAGAATTAGTGACACTAATTGATCCATAAAACCTAAATACATTTTACTATATTGATACACAAAAAGATGTCTTAATCAGAATAGATGATCAGTGTCTTTGGCCAGGTTGGATGGTCACCATAGGCTTTGAGCCAGGCAGCCCAGAGCGTTGTGTAGCTCTGTATAGATCTAATATTCAGTATTGCAGTACTGAAAGGCAGCATTTATTAGAGCTGGAGGTAAGCAGAAATAGATTTATTGTTTCCTGGAAGGAGAGAGTGTGGAGATAGAGATGAAGCTGCTGGAGTGGAGCTGTTGTCCTGCTTGAAATCATCCAGTACCGAAAGAAATTAAATCGCGTTTGTTTCTTTTACATTTGTATTCCTTTTTAATCCATCTGTTTCACTTTTGTTTGTTTTTTCCTGCCTCATAATTCTTGCCTTTGAAGACAGTTGCTCTGTTTTGCGCTATTTTCCATGCATGGCTCATTTAAAATCGGTTTTGTCTCAAAGCCATCCAGTGTTTGTAGCCTTTTGGTGACAAATACCCCCATTGTATTGTGTCCCTTATGTTTAGATCATCTTTTAGCTCTGTGAACCATTCCAGTTGATGGACAGTTCTTCTACTCTATGTCCACAAGTCTTCTGCCAGGAATAAGTTCTGCAAAGCCCTTTTTGCATCTCCCAGCAGACATACGGAGTCCACAAAATGCATGCAGAGTTGTTATGAAAGATGCAACCTGTACTGTCAAATGTGTCTTGTTCTGCTGTTCATCATTTTATGATGTGACAGAACCAAAACATATATCTTCCCATCAACAGTCGCCCTGAAAGTCTTATTTTTCAACTCTGACCATTATCGCCGTTTCGTCCATCCAGGTTCGTCGCCCAGAACACGATGCGTCTGCAGAAACTCGGAGTGACGCACGTCCTCAACGTGGCAGAGGGGACCTCCTTCATGCACGTCAACACCAGTGCGGAGTTCTACGCCGGCACGGGCATCACGTACCACGGCATCAAGGCCAACGACACCGATCAGTTCAGCCTCTGTGTCTTCTTTGAGGAGGGGGCTGATTTTATCGACAAGGCCTTAGCACACAATAATGGCAAAGGTGAGGCTATTTAGAAGCCCTTCTTTGTTTCCAGGTCTTTGAATGGTCAGATGGTGTTTGAATGGTTTTACAATGAGATCGCATCACCACTGGGAATTATAACCCAACTTAGTTTCTGCACTTCAACATTGCTGCTTGGTTTCAGTTCACATAGGATTATTTCCAACCGCAACAAGCACCTGCAAAACCCCAATAAACATCTTATTTCCTGCAAAGCACCAAACCACAAGTAAAGGTAGCAACCACCAAGTGAACATAGTGACCCATTTAGCAACTGATAAAAACTAATATTACTGTCAGGAACTGGTAAAGCAGAAAGGAAAGTGGACTTACGTGGTAACTACAAACACATGCACCATTGTTCAACATACTCTTGCTTCAGCAGAGTTTGGTTGTACTGCTAGAGCATAGAGCTGTTCCTTCAAGTCCTTCAGCCCCATCTGCATATAAAACAATTCACCCGTCACTCTTTGCTTTGTAGCTGAAAGTTGATCACTAGTGGATATTCCAGGCCTCTCGTCGCCAAGGTAACGCCCTTTCATTTTCCCTCTCTCCGAATGAGTGAAACAAGCTAAACATACAAATACTGTTACTGTATGGACGGCCTTAGGTGTTCTTGCCGCCAATGCCACCAGTGGTGGTGGCATCTGGGCTCACCTGATGCTCCAAGACTACTATCAGCATGGTGACTTTGGTGGTAGGAACCAAAGTCATGGACGGTGTTTCTCTGAGGTTAACATTTGGCATCTTTTCCACGACCATGTGGATGTGTATTTCGACATGGTTGTTTAAGAAATGAGAAGCTACTCGTTGCATCAGTTGGGGTTAAATAACTTGTTGTCGGCTGAAAGATAATCGCCCATGCAGTAATTATCCAATAGGAGGCTCGTACCTATTTGGTTAGTTAAATCCAGGTGGCGACTTTCTTTGTTTGGCCAGGCGGTGTATTTAACAAAAAAAAAAAAAAAAAAAAATCGAGGAATTAAAATGGTTCCAGTGGCTG
>JASGAT010329539.1:0-31275 GCA_030220025.1 Chelon auratus | reverse complement strand
ATAACTTCTCATGCAGACATCACAGAACTGCTTTAGGTGGCTTAATAACAGGCATGAGGACTGCACTACATGACTTTATTCATCTCTACAAATACACACAAGACAGTTAACGGCACCGACTCACTAAAATATGAATTATGGAACATTTTACATATTGTGCTTCGAGGGCTTTTTGTCAGCAATTGTGCCAAACAATTAAGTGTTTGGGGGAGAAAAAAAAAAGAGTGATTAAATTTTTTTTAAAAAAGAGGCTTGTTTTAATTGCAAAACCATTGCAGCGCTTATTAATGTTACACATTTGCTTTACATTTTGTATTAGATATAAAGAGTTTGTAGATGCCAGTGTCCACACACCAGAGTCTTTTATGATTATTGCAAAGAACAAAAGAAAAATCACATTGTAGAATCGTGTAAAGTTTGACATCTAAAAAGTGACAGATGCCATATACAGTAGGTGTACACAGTGTCTTATGGTCCTCAGTCCTCAGCCGTCTCCAACCTCTCTAACAGATATGGTCACAAACAAAAAAAAAAGATGGTATCAACCTAACGATGTTTCCCCACTATCCTTCCAGTTTTTAATAATGCGTTTGACAGTTTTCTCAAACAGACTAACAACTTCTCCACGACCACAGGATGTGTCTTTAGACGTGGTTGTTTAAGAAATGAGAAGCTATTCATTGCATCAGTTGGGGTTAAATAACTTGTTGCCAGCTGCAGTAATTATCCAATAGGAGGCTCGTACCTTTTTACTCAGTTAAATCCAGGTGGCGACTTCTTCTTTTTGGGCCAGACAGTGTATATTGCCACTAAATACAGTGGAAGTGATTCAAGATGGAACTGGAAGAAGCTAAAGAAAGGCAACAGGACTCGTAGAGTTTCCTGAAGACGTTTCTCCAGTCATCCAAGCAGCTGGATAAAGCTTGAATACACCATGACTTGGATGACTGAGAACCTTCACCGACAGATGGAACTGGATAGCAGTTCACCAAATACCATAAACTATAAAGAGCTGTTTGAATTTATTAATGCCGACAAATAAATAATAAAACTGTCAGTTGCAGCCCTATATCACCATCACTGCGAGTAAAATCTGGTGCAAAATGGATGAGAATAATTCAAATGTGTTTTTTTTTTAGGAACATTAAACCTGGGTGAAAGCTTTTCAGAGCTGTGTTTTACACACACGCTCACTAACGCAAACACACACGAGAAATTACACACTTTACTTTGGCTGCCAGAATGGCTCAGCGTGAGCAGTGTGAAGTGTATTTTGGACACACATTAGCGTGTCATGGCCAAGTGTAGGCAGGGCATACCATAAAGCTACGCTCCACGTCCAAGACACAAGCGCAGGGCAACTTCTCAGTTTTGTTTTAGAGTTAATTTTCAGCTAACGAGAATGAATCCCGGTGATCACTCCATTAAACACGAACAACGTGCAGTTGAAGGAGAAGTCCAGCTTCAGAGGAAATTCTCCTGCTCCGTTTATTTGCTGGGTTATTTTCTATATTCAAGTGCGTGTGATGGTGATTGGGTTACAACGGATCACTGTGACCCTGTGAGGTCGGGATTGGGCAGCCCGTGTGTTTTTTTGAAGGGAGAGAGAGCGAGAGAGTGAGAAAGAGAGAGAGAGAGATCTTGTGCTGCTCTACCTTGAGTCAATATTAAGAGAGCATTGGAGCTCTTTTTCTGCCCCAAGGCCTGTCTGCACAGATTCTTGTGTTGCAGACTCTTACACAGGGCGATGGCTGCAGCCTTTACTGGAATTTACTCGCTGTATATTTGTTACATTTGCGCAAGAGAAGAGTTTAAAAATGTATCTGTGAACACTGTGCATGACGACTTAGAAGGAACTGTCCGTCCTCTGTCTTAACAGCTCTTGTCAAGTCTCTTTTGCGGTATCCATCAGGGCTGTCTCAAAGGTTGTGACTATTTTAGTTATGTAGTCAGTTGTAGTGTGTCCTGTCCTAGTCCTGGTCCTGTTCCTGTTCTGAATCCCGTAGCATGCAGCATGTCAGGAAACAACTGTTTTTTTTTGTTTAAGGCTGGGTACAGGCTGGGACAGTGTCCTGTCATCAACACATCAAAACATGCTCACGGTTCAAAGGAAACACGAAAGCACATCAGTACAAATGTCACAGTCCTGAACCTGGGCATTTCAGTCACTCAGCCTCTGGTGAAAGGGTGTTGTATGAAAATATGACATAACACCGTGTTAGATGCTTGGCAGTAAGTTTGTTAAGCAGGTACAAAACCTAATAAAAATGCTTACGTGCTAAGAACAGTCTCTGTTGTTGATGTCCTCCAACCAAATCAGTGGTTTAGTTTCTCCTCTGACATGTAACGGCAGGAACCACTGCTGGAAACAAATAGCTCTTCAGCGATGTGAGGTTTGGTTTAGACGCAAAACACATGGGTTAGTATATAGAGAGAGAAATCAGGGTTTAGTTAGTCACCATGGTTACAATAATAGATATGCAGCTACGGTTGTGCAAGGCTCATGTTTATAAGACATGGGAAACAAAGAGAGCACAACAATGTTCATCTCCAATATTTTGTTGGCCTCTCCATTCATCCCATCCTCCTCTAAAAGCCATTCTTGCGGCTCTGTAACTGTGTCACTGACCTCCTGCAGAGGCTGCGGTCACTTTAAGGAGCCACTTGTCGTTTTGAGGCGTCTTCTAAAACAACTTGCACTGCTTCACGTGAGGCACTACAGGTTCCATTAAAATAAAACGTCGTAACAAAACTGCACCAATGGACCAATGCTGTTTAATATGACAAGATAATGACCTCGTAAAATGACCCAATGGCGTGGTGGTTAGCACTGATGCCTCAAAGCAAGAAGGTTCTCGGTTTGAAGCCATTGGCCGACTTGGGCCTTTCTGTGACCCCAGTTTCTGTGTGGAGTTTGCATGTTCTCCCTATCCCCATGTCCAAAGACATGCTCACATTCATTGGTGATTCTAAATTGGCTGTAGGTGTGAGTGTGAATGGTTGTCTGTCTCTCGTTAGCCCTGAGACAGACTGGAGATCTGTCCAGGGTGTACCCCGCCTCTCGCCCGATGACAGCTGGGATAGGCTCTAGCCCCCTATGACAATAAATGCACTAAAAAGCTACTTGGATGAAACATCTTCAAGAAAGTCTACAAGTCCAGTTGATTGTTTCATCCAAGTAGCTTCTTCAGTTTTAAAGGATTGGTGTTAGCCATCTGAAACTCCCATGACTAGTTTAATCTGTCCTCCACGTACCAGATTTTATTCTGGAGTTTGCAACAACGTACTGTCCTGTATTATCTCACATGACCAATTAACCCTAACCCTAACCCAAAAAAGAATCAGACAATGTTGGTATTTTTGCTTCAACAAAAGACTAAAATGGTTATTTGATGTGCAGTGTGTTTGACGACGACTGGACTGGCCTTTCAACCACTTGTTGGAGTGTCATTCCTCACTTTAGAGGAAACTGTAAGAGATATGTATTATACATGGAGAAGTAAATAAGTAACTATGAAGAGGTCTTTCTTGGCTAAAGAAACAAGCTGTTCATCAGAAAGCCACTGTAGAAAAATCACAGACATAAATAGTAAATGGTGGCTGATGGTATAAGCTCAGTCATGGTACTCCTAGACGTGAGGACGGCCTTTGATACGATAGATCATGGTATTCTTTTAAACAGGCTGAGGTACTGGGAGGGAATATCAGTGACAGCCCACGACTGGTTCTCCTCATATTTATTAGACAGAAGGTTTTATGTAACTGCAAATTATTTTAAATCACCTGTGTGGAATATGAAATATGGTGTCCCTCAGGGCTCGGGTTTAGGACCAATTTTGTTTTCTTTATACATGCTTCTTTTGGGAGACATCATTCGCAGGCATGGTGTCTCCTTCCTATTTTATGCGGACAATACCTAAATCTACCTGCCTTTTAACTCATCAGACGTGGAACTGCCTACATGACATCAAATAACTCTCTATAGTTCTTAGCTTGACACGACGTCAGGAGAGAGAATTGACCTCTTCACACGAGGCTCCAGCTCGGAATCAATGTCATAAAGCTGTGAGACAAACTGTATGCAATGACACTAAAGACCCCAAATATTTGACCTTTGACCTACAGTCCCCGCCCACTGGGACAGACCAGGAGAGAGTGTTATAGCAAAGAAGTTATTAAAGCTTTACCGTGCTTTGGCACACACAAACACGCTGTTACACAGCTGTGCCAACTGCCTGGACAGCTTAAATATTGCATTTGAGTTCCTTCACGCGGCGTACATAGGCACAGTCACTTGTGCGTGCACGTGTCCGCACTGAAAAACTCCCTGTTGGCATCCAGAGTTTCTCCCTGCAAGGAAGGTTGTTTTCTCACAAGCGAGTGCACAAAGAGCATGCTGTTAGACGCGGATAAGAAATAAGTTCAGCCCGTCTCACTCGCGTCTCACTCTCACATCTCCAGGATGTCTTCAGTTAGGGCCGCGGGGGTTTCTCGCACTGTGAATCAGGAGGACAAATTATATTAACTGGACAAAAGCGCTGCAGGGTTTTAGGTAGCCACAGACGGACAGCATGAGGCAGATTGGGCTCCGATGAGTTGATTTATCTTATGTTTTAATGCTTTTATCCGTGAATTCACCATGAATTCAAACGTGTTTTCTTTTTGGATTTTGTTATTGCACCTAACCATGAAAAAACTCAAATGCTCTGCCCCGAACAATAATGTCCATTATGACTGAAAGTGACATAAAAGACAATAAACCATCTTTAATAAGACATATGCTTCTTTCACCCTCAGCTCGCTCTGCTTTTCAGTACGTGCCGACCTCTGGCTCCTGCAGAAACAGGTGTTTTGAGCTGGTTGAGTTGGAGCCACCAAACTGTCGCTGCGACAACCTGTGTAAGACGTACAACAGCTGCTGCTCTGACTTTGACCAGCTCTGCCTCAGGACAGGTACTCCACCCCCACCCCCACCCCCACCCACATCCCGTCTCAGACATTGTCTCAACATGTGTTATGTTCAGAATCTAAACGATGAAGAAGTATTGTGACGTTAAACTGTGAGTTGGACGTTTTGCTGTGATCTGAGGAATTAAAATGACTCCCAGATTCTTGGCAGTGTGTTGTGTTTCAGAGGAAAGGGACTCAAGGTTGCTCTGATGGCTGCAGGTCCAAAGAGGCCAAATAAAACAGTCTCTTTTTTTGTCGCTGGGCCTGAGGAAATCCTCGGAGATCTGGTATTTAATATCTATCAGGTGGTCCAGGATGTCGTTCCAACATTTAATGCAAGGTTTTTGTGATTTTACTTTGTTTTTATATATATTTTTAAGAGTATAGAAGTGTAGGTGGTGCACAATTTACAGAACTATATGTGTTAAAATTCATAAAAACATGTAAAAAACAAACTGTGCCCACTTAGTTAGAGCCAGCCGCTGAACGAGTCATTAGCTGAGGATAATTTCCCTGTTATTCTGTTTGAAAACTCGTGCAACTGAGTTTAATATAGCGCGCCCCTGAGGTCACTGGTCTGAATCCCGTCTATGTCCCGGGCACCTTAACCACACACACACAGCTCTCTGGGCAAGTTTCATGGCTGCCCGCTGCAGCCAGGTGTGCTCGCTTCGGTGGGTTCGGTTTGGGGGAGTTGTGGCAGAGTGGTCAGACCAAAGACTCACAGGTTCACATCCTCCCATATTCATGGCACCTAACCCCCAGTTTTCTCCCTGGGCAACAGCGTACGGCTGTCACCTGCGGATAAGTCAAACGCAGAGAAAGAATTTCCCCATGTGGGATCACTATAATTTGAATTATTTAATATTATTTAAGTCTGTGAAGGTTCTCAGTCATCTAGGTCATGGTATATAACCAAAAACTGTTGCCTTTTTAACGTTTTTGGATGTTATTATTTAAGTGCAGCACCTTTAGGAACTGATTTAAGTTCACCGGTTCGAATCGCGTCTCATCCACGCCTGAGGTGCCTTTATCAACCCACCAAACTGCTTCCCAGGCGCCGCACTGCTGTGTGTGCAAGCAGACGGGTTAAAACTAAATTAGCTTTAATTTATATAGGACACACACGGTGACAAAACGGCTCTTACCTTTCTGTTTCTTTCTGTGTGGAGTTTGCATGTTCAGCCTGTGCGGTTTTTCTCTATATGGGCTTTTCTAAGTTTGCCTAAGCTGTCAATTTATTATCTGTGTGTCAGTTTTAGCCCCGTGATGGACTGGTGACTTGTCCAAGGTGTGCCAGTAGGGACAGGATTCAGCCCATATGTCCCTTTAAGGATAAAATGGGTCTAGCTAATAGTTGCCCATTGCCACTACTTAATAGTTGTACCACTATGCCAAATGCATCAGTAAAACACTACTACTTTTGCTTTTGTTTCCACCACTACTAGTTTTAACGATGAACTTCTGTACTTTCTAATATGTTACCTCCTTTTAGAGCTTTTCAGCCACACCCAGGTCTACTGGGATCTAAATCTGTCCCTGGCAATCCATTAAAATCCTAACTATGAACAATAATGTTCATCAAAGGTCGTTTTGTCGTAATCAGATCTAATCTACAGACATTTCTCGAGCATTAACTTTAAACTCTTGCTTTAATCAAAGGGAACAAACATCCAGGTTTGATTTCTCTGCCCTGACTGTCCAGCTGTACAGTGATGTGGAAACAAGTCGTACACTTTATGGCACGGTCCTCAACAGGTTTCCTACTTTTCTAGCAAGACCTACACATGACACGTATTTCCCTCTCTCTATGTTGTTGTGTCAACATTTCCCGGAGCTAATTCCAACGTTGGTGGTCTGATTTAACGTTCGCTCCTTCTGCTTGGTGGTCTTTGGCTCACCGCTGCCTTACCACTGTAGTCCCACCTGTGCCAGCAAGCGATGATATACTTGTTTTTGAGTGTTATACCCTATTATTTACCCTCACAGTGTCAAATCCCAATTAAATCTTTCGTCTGTCTCAAGGAATATTGAAAATACAGCATAAATGATCATTTCCCGGTCCCTTGCTGCAAATTGCTCGTTATTCAGCTAAACCAGAGTCACATTAACGTATCAGCTTTCATTCCTCAGCGCTTGTGGTTTCGGCACAAAACTGAAGTTTGAGCGTAAGCGAAGGTTTTGGAGTCCGTAGCTTCAGTTATCCCTCTCTAGTCTTGTATGAAGATGTCTTATTGTTTGAAGCTAAACCCTTTGTTATGTTCTTCTTGTTTATAGCCGGGGGTTATGAGTGCAGTAAGGATCGCTGCGGAGAGACTCGAAATGAACAGCACGCCTGCCACTGCTCCGATGACTGTCTGGCCAGAGGAGACTGCTGTACCAACTACAAGAAGCTGTGCAAAGGTTTGCAATTTTTCAAATCCCTAACATAGTGTGTATACTTTAAATATTCAGGACTAACTTTCATTAGTTAACCAGCTGTCCATGCATTCATTTATGTTCCTTTTTGCATTTTTGCATTTGAACCTTTAATATCACTGGTTATCACATCTGTAACTAAATATTAGTATTTCCATCGGGACAGATGGTTGGCCCTGATTTCTCTGCATCTTTAACTTGTAGGCTGGATATCAGATTCAAATTAGTCAATGAGATGTCCATTGATATGTTATACATTATGCACTCATCTCAAAATGTCAACAGTATTCTGGTTTGGTTCAGTGACCCGCTTACAGTCATCTAGCTTCAGTAAATGTTCATTGCATGTGTTTGTCTCTGCTACTTGTGTTTTTAGAGATCTAGGCTACCTACATTTGTTGCAGTAATAAAATACCCAATATGATTAAGAAAAAAACAGTTTTAGATTCAGATTCAGTTTGGGAAAACGTTATTTGTCCCCGGGGGACAATTTGAGGCACACGTGAGCAGCATGGCATGCAAGAACAAGACGCAAACTGTCCACGGAGGGTGTAAACATGACTGTGAGAGTAAAGAGAATGTAAACAGGAATTACATGTATTTACATGTTATTGCAGAGGTAGTATGGGTAATAAATATAATAAAAAGTGTAAATAAAGTGGAGTATCCATGGGCTGCTGAGCCATATATTTCTTTCAAGGACTTCTTGTTGTCCTTTTTTGCAGAGCCACAGATTAATAATTAATGAACAGTTTTTAGGCACTAAAGGTAAAGTGAGGTGGCAGAAAAATAACAAAAACAAATCTATCACAGTGTCGTGGTTCTGGTTTTTTGATTCCCGTGTTCATGTTTTTTTATATGGTTAAGTTTCCTGTCTTGTGTCCCTTCCCACCTTTGTGATTGTCTGCCCTGCACTGATTGTTTTCACCTGTGTCTCCTCTGCCCTTGTGTGTGTATATATATATATATAGTCCTGCTTTTCCCTTTGTCCTCTATCTCGTCATACTGTTTTCTACCGTTTCTCTGTGTTCCCAGTGTTTTCGATCTCTAGTCTTGCAATGTTACGTTTTTGTCTTTTTGAAAGTTTTGCTTTTTGATTTTTGGTACTCCTGCCATCTCAGCAGCGCTTTGTGTTTCCTTTTGTGTAATTAAATTTAGTTTTTGCCTACTCCTGCCTCATTGTGTAGTGTCCAGCTTTTGGGTCCTACCTCACCTTGAAAAACCATGACACACGGTTATTTTAGGCCTCGTGGCAACTTTAGACTTTATGACACAAGGTATGTCATCTGAATTTATCTCTGAGCATTTGTCTTCTAAATGTGGAAAAGCACCAGGTTTTTTCCGCATGAAACGCTCGTTTCCAAATGTAGTCAACCTCTGGTTTCATTGAAGGAAAATGCGAGCTTTTGACTTGTTGCAAATTCGTGTCTGGAGTAATTTCCCTTGAAGAATGTCACCCCTGATGAGAGCTAATTTGATATATTTTCAGACTTGACTCTGATGTAATGTCCAGGAGAATTTTGCCTCATTAGGCATCAAATTAGTGATTTAAATAAACCCATTTATGATATTCAGAGAGGAAATTTCAAACCAAAAAGGTTCAATAAAGCTGGTTTAATAATTACGTAGCTTGATGTAAAATCTAGATTCTCTGAGTCTGATGAGTTAAAAGGCATCTCAGAGTTGTGTGTGAATAAGTGTACTCGCAAATGGTTCAGTTGTACTTTTCATAAACTGCTGGTTAAACATCCCGTTTGTCATTCACTCCTGCTAACCATTCTCCTTCAGGAGACACTTCGTGGCTGCAGGATGAGTGTGAAGAAATCAAGGCTGCTGAATGTCCTGCCGGGTATGTCTTAGCTTTATCTTAGCTTTAAGCGCTAAGAGGACCAGGGTTGACCAAGTTTGATCCAAGCGTCTTTCTCTCCTTGCACAGGTTTGTGCGCCCGCCGCTCATCATCCTGTCAATGGATGGATTCAGGGCTTCTTACGTGAAGAGAGGGAATGGTGTCATTCCCAACATCGAGAAACTCAGTAAGACCTGAAAGGGATTTTTTTTTTGGAAGCGTGGCTTTGTTTTTTCGCTGCAGCTGTTCAGAAAATGACAACTGATGAGTCAGACGTTTGTAGGAAGTAAAGATGATGTTCATGGACTCTTTTTGGGGTGAGATAAGCAGAGCTCTGAACACAAAGCACTGACTGCATATAAAGAAGAATCAGAAGCAGAAAGACTTTAATTATCCACAGAGGGAAATTGGGTTTGTCACAGCTACTCCAATATACTACAGTATAAAATTACAAAAACAGAATTCTATACATATAAAGGAAGAATAAGACCTATATACAATTAGACAATATATACAGTAAAAAATATTATATGTATATGTTAAGCATAAGTGTAGCTAAAGTAACCTCTGCAGACATAGTTGTGCAACTTTAAACCGTAATATCAATTAAGCTGTCGACTCATATACTGTACATATTCACCCACCCCTAGGGATGTCTTGTTTGAAAATTTTTAGACATTTTATGGACAAATCGTTCTATTTCTGCTAGCCCTTGAAGTAACAGCAGCTTTTGTCTCTTCATTTTTCAGCCTAGGAGGTCGACTCTCTGCAAAAACTGACAATCGGTGGTGGATGTTGGTGCCATTAGTGGGTAGCTCTGATCTAACCTAGGAATTCGTTTTTTCTTTCTCCTTTTCAGGAACATGTGGAACCCATGCACCCTACATGAGGCCTGTTTACCCTTCCAAAACCTTCCCCAACCTCTACTCGCTGGCTACAGTAGGTTATTATTTGCCATCACCAGTAAATGTTATTTCGGAGGGGAGACTGTTTTTCTTATAAAGAAAAATCTCTGAGATGTCCCACAAGGATATCCCTCATGTTAAATTTGTTTATTTAGGTTTTTCTGGACAAACCTTTGTTGTGCCACATGCTAAATATGCGTAACTCTCACTTATATGATGCAAGTCGTACGTAAGTAATAATCTCACAGAGAAGACTCAGACAAACAACTGTGAGCAACAAACACAACTTGAGCTCCAGTTTTGGCACAACTAGGATTATATTAATCTGAACCTTCTGCAGAATCACTTTAGAGTTGTATTATTTTGGGCAATTGTCAGTGGTGCTCCGGACGTCACGTGACTTTTTTTTGTTGACGCCGACGTATTGGCAGGAAAACAAAATAAAATTTGTCAAATGTCAAATATTATTGCCCAGAAGAATAATAATGTTGACTCTGTCTCAGGGTCTCTACCCAGAGTCTCATGGTATTGTCGGAAACTCCATGTACGACCCAGTGTTTGATGCGACCTTCACCCTGAGAAGCAGAGAGAAGCTCAATCACCGCTGGTGGGGAGGTCAACCTGTAAGTACCGACAGGACCCAGGAAGGGTTTTTCTTTTGAAGCCGGCTGGAGAAGAAATGCCAAGGCTCACGTCTACCAAACTGATTGGCTTTATTATCCAGATGTTGCCATGTGAAAGCTAAGACCGTCGTCTCCTTACACTCGTAACACTCCTGCAGTGTCCTAATAAACTAATGAGGGTGTACTGTTTGTCTAGGTCTGGATCACAGCACTCAAACAGGGAGTGAAGGCTGCCACCTTCTTCTGGCCTGTGTAAGTCTGCTCATGCATCCTCAACAATGACGTTTCACTTTTCTTAAATTGCTTCCTCATGTAGTAGTGTTGCATTTTAGTGTTAAACCTGGTCTGTGTTTGGTATATGCTTCCATTGTTGAATGGAAAATCTGTACAATCAGATTCAGAAAAACTCCAACTCATCTTTACACATCAGGAGTCCAGTTGCCTTTCTTTAGCGGGATATACTTTAGACATGGATGACTGAGAACCTTCACAGACATCAGGAGATTTATTTTAAAGGCCCACAGTGTACCAACACTTCAAGGCATGTATAGACTAAGCTGCTGTCAAATATCCAAATATGAGAAATGTTACTGCTGATCTACTCGTACCCATAAATCTGTGTTAATGAGTCTTTATCATTATTTGTACCAGACTACAGTTCAACTCAAAAGTCTTAACGTTCATGGTCTTACTTTATTTCTCCTATTTTTTTTTGCAATGATGAACAAAGACATCAAAACTATTAATCAACACATTTGACATTGACTTTTCAGGCCCACCTTCAAATGTTGTCTCAGTGATCAGATCTCGAAGGTTTCCTCAAAGCATCCTGGATGCTTTCACACCTGTGCTTTAAGCTGCCCAGGTGTGAATGGATCACTCAGGACAGGGCCTTGAGGCGCTTATATGGTAGCCTGGCTCCGCCTGCCTACATACTTCCGCTCATTTACATTCCCTACAGTACTCCGTCTGGAATCGCTTGATCCGCTTACGTTTACTCCGGCCAACTGGTTGGCGAACCAATCAGTGAACAGAGGGCAGGTCTAAGAGCGATTACGTTTCAGTTGCGCGCCGAGTTTGAAATGTTTACACGAACAATGGCGACGGAGAAGGATATACTCGAAGCCATTCGCTCCGTTGTGGATATGCTTCCTTAGCCTGGCTCCGCCTGCCTATGTACTTCCGCTCATTTACATTCCCTACAGTACTCAGCGAAGTCAGAGAGTCTGGTATACAGGCTAAGAAGTACGAGTCAGCAGAGCCTGAAGGCTCTGGCGCATAACATACGTCATTACCAAATGTTAGTGATTGGTTAAAGGAACTCCAATGATTTTAAACCTCGAACTGTGCCCTCCTACCAGGAAATAAACGTTTGCCAATGGATCTAGGCTACTTATATGGTACTGCGGGACCTAAACGCAAGGACCTACGCACGTAGCCAGCCCCTGTGTGAGCCATTTATAGTTGTTGATCGTCAGTCTGACTCGCTCTGTAACAACGCCACCCAAACACTAGTCGGCAGTGTGTGTTTTTTGCCAGTCGGGTTAATTTTTGTTTCCACTTCCTGCTTCAATTTTAACAATGGCAACTGAAACTTTTGCAGAAATTTCAGCCAGATACGAATGTCTGTTTCTTCAAACCTCCTCAGTTAACCATACCGATTCTTTCTTGATCCAAAACAGTCATTTCAAAAACTGCAGCGATGGAGAAGCAGACAGAAATATTAAAGTGGAAACATGCTATTACCAAGCAGACCAATCACAGCTCTTGTGCTCAGCACTGCCGTTGCGCGTGGTTACATTTCTGCGGAGGTGCACATCAACTACGGCCCTAGGCTCTGCGTAGGTGTCTGGGTTATCGCCGTAGCCCTTGTGTCAACTTAACCCAGAAGTCTAAACTGCCTATAAGTTACACGTCAATTTATCAACCTGATGGATCGCCACCTGACCTCATTTGGCATTGTCTGCACATGACCAGTAAGAGTGTAAACTCTAGCAGAGTTTAAATAAGCACGCTTGGTGTTAATCTGTCGTAAATTATTTGCTGGGAAAGGTTGTCCAAGTGGTCAGAGCATGTCTGGTCATGTTCCTGCTGCACTCGCAGGCTGCTGCGTTAAACCTGTAACCTATGCGGGACACAAAGGAGCCCACATTTATCAGCACAGAGAAGGCATTTACTGAGCTGGAGGTACATCTCAGCAGAAGGATGGCGCTGGGCTGTTTTCACAGCAATTTGTGCAAATGGGGCGTGTTTACACTAGGCAGGATCCCTCTGTGAACCAGGGTCGCAGACGTGCCACTCCATAAGACCGTGGGGGCCAGAGTATGGTTTACATTACTGTTCTTGGCGTTTACAGAAAAGTGATGTAAACCAAGACAGGAGGGTACGAAAGACAGAGCGCGGACGCCTGTGTCGACATTTCTGTGTGGCTGAAAAAGCCTTTTTATATAATGCATTAGTTTGGTGACACCGCTGTGGGGATAGGCATGGTAATGGGGACTAGGGACTGTTGGGAAATGACATGAAGTCTACGTTGGGTTCAGCTTTCTGGGAGGTCTGCTCTCTAGCAAGAAAACGAGAAGACTAGAAAGAAAAGAGAAGAAGAAAGAGAGAGGGGACTATATAAAAACACAGTGGGAGAAGCTGTGAACAAAGAGAGAGACGCCCTCTGTCAAGTATTAAAGCAGCGTTACCATCACCACCGTGTGTCATAATTTAATCTCCATTCAGGGCTGGATGGTTGACAGCTGTGGACTGTATGACAGCCGGCAGCTTGGTTGGTGGCCTCATCACACAAGCAGCCTTTGACTTTCAGATACTTTAACCAGTGAGAGACATTTAAATTTATTCTACTCTACAACTTTACGAGGCACTGAGAGTTAAAGGATCAGTGTGGCGTTTACTGGTTTAATGGTTTACAGTACCAGTCAGAGGTTTTGATGCAGCTCCACATTCAGAAATTGAATTACGTCTAAGAATCATATTTTAAATCATGTTTTAGATCCTTCAGTGTAGCCACCGTTTGCCCTGAGTACTTTGCACAGTTGTCACTGGTGTTAGTTTTCAGTGAAGAGGTGAAACTTGTCAAACATTAACTGGATTTGGAATGCCTTTCTTAATGTGCCTGTTTTGTTAATGTTGTTTTGCTCAGTCGCTGTAGTAATCGCAAAGACCATCGTGATGAAAATAGTTCTCATGAGCCACCCCAGGAAGAGTTCTCTCAGCTGCAGAGGATCAATTCATCAAAGTTATCAACCTCGGAAACCTCCAACTTACAACGCCTCAGATCAGAACCCACATTACTGCTTTTCAGAGCAAGTAGAAAAAAAAAAATCTCGTCATTTCAGAGGAAACTGTGAATCAGACCTTTGTTGCCCAAGAAACCACCAACAGAGGAAACCAGTGAGAAGAAGATGAATAGAGTTGTGATGATACCAGTTGCTGTGTTGTTACGATTCATGGTGATTTGTTTAGAATTCAAGGGAATACATAAACCAAATTGTATTAGTATTAGTAATTAGCAATTAGTAATGAGTAAAAAAATAAAAATAAAAAAAAAACACTGAAGAAAGGCAGCTGGACTTTCTTGAAGACGTTTCACCAGAGTAGCTTCTTCAGTTCTAAAGGACTGGTGGAGAATTGGGTTTTAAAGGGGAATTACTGTTTTTTACAACCTGAACCTTATTTCTGGCATAAAATACAATCGTTTACTCACCCATATAACTTTGGTGTCATTTGGACTCGTTTGGAAGTTATTTAGATCCAGCGGAGCGCCACATATATCCATATAGTGGGAGTGAGTGGGGCACCGAAACACAGCCTCTAAATAACGCATTATCTGCCGTGAAACTCATTTCACCAATATTTTGTTATGATACGCTAGTGCTATTCCCCGCTGAGTCCGGAGTTACCTGTTGTCGTTATCTGGGGTCTGTAGATTGACCTACTAACCTCTGACCTGGGTGATGTCATCTCCGCGACGGTCGGCTTGTTTACCTGTAATTTGTGTACGGATAAGGAGCTTGTTGAAAGGATGATGCGGAGGCAGAGAGAGGAACAGCTGGCCAAAGAACAACAAACTGCTGCATGTCTACGAATAGATAACAGGTAACTCCGGACTCATCGGGGAATAGCACTATCGTATCATAACAAAATATTGGTGAAATGAACGAGTTTCGCGGCATATAATGCGTTATTTAGAGGCTGCATTTCGGTGCCCCATTCACTCCCACTGTGTGGATATATGCGCCGCTCAGCTGGACTCCAAATGACACCAAAGTTATATGGGTGAGTAAACGATCGTATTTTATGCCAGAAATAAGGTCCAGGTTGTAAAAAACAGTAGTTTCCCTTTAAATAGTAACATCTGTGGATGTTACTCCACAAACCTCTGCACTGACGTATCATCCAATCTGGTTTAATGCTCTGCTGCGTCAGACGACCTGGCCTCTACATTTACCCAACCTAAACCCAGCTGAGCTACTTTGGGATGAGTTAGACCACAGAGTGAAGGCAAAGCAGCCAACGAGGGTTCAGCACATGAGGGGCGACCACAAGTTAAGATGTTTCCATTAGTGTTCCTAGTTGTCATCGAGGGAAACAGAGGTTACTTCAAAGAGTCTAAATTTAAAACGCGTGTTTTTTTTCCTGTGCACCATAAATCCAGGTGTGTTATTTCATTGTTTTGACATCTCCAGTTTTGACTTGAGTAAATTGGTGTGTGCACACTTCTGGTTGGTACTCAAGGCCTCTGACTTCACTCTTTTCAGATTCAGTTCATTTAGCTGTGGTTCTCTTCAGGCATTATCCAACATGACATTTCATTATTTGTGTGTTCCAGTTCTATTCCTTTGGAGAGGAGGATACTGACCATGCTGCAGTGGCTCCACCTCCCCGAGGGAGAGAGGTAAATACAGTTTTATGGTGTTTTTTTGTTCGTTTTTTGTCTGTTTCACGCTTGTCTATCCTTTGAATCAGATCAAGGAAGTCCCCAAGTATCAAAATAATCACATATTTAGCTCCCACTGCAACACATACATCACCACTTTGACTCGCTTCATCTTGCAGGCCCTATGTTTATGCCATGCACTCTGAACAACCGGACATTTTTGGACACAAAATGGGACCCTTGAGCACTGAGGTGAGTACTGTATATCTAAATGTGTGCTTACAATATGCGTTTGCATTGTGGGATGAGTGTAAGACGCGCAAATCAGACACAAAGACACATGTGGATTCCTTTCTTTGTGCGTTCCAGCTGAACAACCCTCTGAGGATGATCGACAGAGTCGTCGGCCAACTGATGGACGGACTTAAGCAGATGAAACTGCACCGCTGTGTCAACATCATCCTGGTGGGGGATCACGGTACAGACACACAAACCACATAAACACGTGAACACATGCAGGGGTATCGAAGTTAAAGACAGCAGATAGGCTCTGTCGTGGTATAACGCTAAATACAGTCAACCGGACTTGAGTTTCTTGAGGACGTCCAAGTAGCACCCAAGTAGCTTCTTCAGTTTTAAAGGACTGGTGGAGGAGTTGGGGTTTAAATAGTAACATCTGTGGGTGTCACCCATCAGAAACTCACATGGCTAGATTCTGAGGCTGAAATTTCTTGGGGACAGATTTTAAGACTGCATTGGAAATTGGAAAATCCTTCTCTGAACAGGGGAAGATGGACTAAGATATAATCTGCCATCAATCTACGATACTGTCTCCAAGAAGTTTCACCCTCATTCACACCTTGATACTAGAACTTCTGACTGACAGTGGGTCCTTATAAAACCGTGTGAGTTTCTGATGGGCAACACCTACATATGTTCCGATTTAAACCCCAACTCTCCACCAGTCCTTCAGGACTGAAGAAGCTACTTGAATGAAACGTTCAAGGAACTCCACATGTCCAGTTGCCCTTGTTTCAGCTTGTTTTGGATATACCTTGATCTGGATGACTGAGAAGCTTCACAGACCCTCATGGTCTCTCCAAACACAAAGTAACCCCAGGAAAAGATAAAACGCTCCTGAAGAGATTTGCAAGAGTCTGAGTTGGAGACGATTGGGATTTAGACCCAAAATGGAAATTGCTATTGGCTCCTGAGCTTTTACTTGAAGGTTCTCCAACTGGTTGCACACAAGCACACTTACCCTCCTCCTGTGTATCCTCAGGTATGGAAGAGGCCCACTGTGATCGCACCGAGTTCCTCAGTAACTACTTGGCCAGTGTTGATGACATCACCCTCATCCCCGGGTCCCTTGGCAGAATACGCTCCAGACACCCCAACAACCCTAAATGTGAGAGACCGAGAGAAAAACAGTTTGCGTTGTTCTTCTGATGAATTTGGTTTCTTTGTTTTGTGTTCTCAGCTTCTGTCCTCTCTTATTTAAAAAGACCTCTCTGTTTTCTGAGATTTGGTCTGTTTAATCACCTCTAAATCAGCGGACATGAAGTGAAGTGTCAGGTTTGATCACTGGCAGTGCACACGGTAAACAAAAAGCTGTGGCTACCAATAGATAGGCCAAAGCACTGGCGCATCTTAACAACTCCATTGTGTGCATTATTTATTAAAGTGAACTCTTAAAATATGTCGTTGTTAATATAATAATAAATCTAGACTCCAATGTTCTTACCATTGTGTTTTTCTTTTATTTCAGATGACCCTAAGGCTGTCGTTGCAAATCTAACAGTAAGTACTTAGGTTCTATGAAAAATAGACTATAAGAGCTTAAGGGAAATGTCGTCTGTGATTGGTAATAAACATACCAATGATAATATTTTATCTTCTAGTGTAAGAAAGCAGACCAGC
This sequence comes from Chelon auratus, assembly GCA_030220025.1. NCBI lineage: Eukaryota > Metazoa > Chordata > Actinopteri > Mugiliformes > Mugilidae > Chelon > Chelon auratus. The sequence continues at coordinate 13,724 of JASGAT010329539.1, read as the reverse complement.
ACTTTAAGCCATACCTGAAGCAGCACCTGCCTAAGAGACTGCACTACGCCAACAATCGACGCATTGAAGACATTCACCTGCTGGTGGAGAGGAAATGGCACGTTGCAAGGTACAACACTGAAACCTCTGTGTTTAGAAGATACAGTACAATTAGTTAGAGATGGGAGCACTGCATTGTGCACAAGCAATAGCCCACAGAAAGTTTTCCCATAATTATCCCATATCTGTACGACTTTTTCATTCTTATATGAATGCTCAAAGATAGATTTCCCAAACTGGATAAAGCTGTGACTTGTTTCACTCCGATGGCTACTCCCCATTGATGAGGAGGTACATACTGTAACTGGAGGATTATTATTTTGTGGAAAATTGGTCTCTGTGGACTGGTTGTTGACAAAATAGCTTAACCAGCTCAACTGATGACAGGTGGACATCAGATGTTGTTTTACTTCTTTCTCGATGGTGAAGATTTACCAAAAATCTGGATTTGCATGTACCTCACTTACTTCATGGCAACATTTTACTTCCTCCTTACATCCCCCCACAGCATGATGGGAACTGTAGTAACAAAACATATACTTGTCCCAAACTGAAGCAACAGTAAGAACAAAAAAATGAAACTTGAATGAAGCTACCATGGCATGTTTTTTTTATGTTTTTTTTTGTTCGAGACACAGGACGTTTATCAACATGGCTCATATCAGGGGTGTCAAACTCATTTTAGAGCAGGGGCCACATATCTACAGCCCAGTTTGTTCTCATGGGGGCCGGACCAGGAACTTAATGACACAATAACCTATAAATAATGACAACTCCAGATTTTTTCCTTTGTTTTAGTGCAAAAAAGAACAATTATGAAAATGGTTACATTTAATGAACTTTACCTGACATTTTTTAAGAACAAATAATTGCAATTGCTGCTCACTGCTGTATAGTTCTGGGTCTCAGTTTCTCAAATTCATTGGCAGGCAGGTTTTTGCCCACAGGCCATATGTTTGACTCCCCTGCTCTAATACATTTACTTTTTCCTTTATCAATGCATGTGCAGAAACCCTCCGCAATTTCATGTTTAAGGTAACTGATGATATTTCGGAGTAGCCTGAAGTATTCTGAATATAACAATATATGGCACAATATATACGACCTGTAGCGTCTCATGAGCCTCAAAGGAAAACAAGCAAACACAACCAGCAGTTTGGAGAAGGCAGTCAGCTAAAAGAGAAGGAGCTGTAGTTAATGTCAGTTTATTTATAAAGCATATTTAAAAAGAACAAATGTTGGCCAAAGTGCTGTGCACAGTCACCAAGGCATTTTCGTAGTTCTAATTTAGTTTGAATTTGTGGCTGCTCCTGCTTTTGAGAAACTCTCTAATATGATGAACGGGCCGTGTAGATCTGACAGCTCACATCTTGTTTTACTTAAAAAACACATTTTATGTTGACGTGGACCGCTATCAACGCATCGTTAACACATGCAGTCCTGAAAAGCGACGCAAAGTGCTGCCCCGAGTCTCACATGTTAAAAAAACACATGTATTTTTTTTTTTTTTTAAAGAGCAGCTGCTGAAATGTTAATAACGTGCTAAAATGAACTCTGCCAGACATTTGATGTAGAGCAGTAAAAGTTGCACTGCAGTAATTTAAGTGACAAAGTAAACCATGAAGTCACCCAGACTGGAAGTGAAAACAAACCGCCACGTCTTTAGAGTGTGTGTACCTGTATGTTCTTGACAGTAACAGCCACCTAGCATTGGAGCTAGCGTGATGTGTTGCTTGGTGGACCGTGGGAGAGCTGCGTCCGCTCTGTCAAGTTCACATGCAGGCTTGCTAAAAGAAAGGGATCTTTGAGGTTTCAGTGCAGATAGACAGACGGGCTAAGTGTTAGAGCGTTTGCACACTCTCTTTCACACACACACACACACACACACACACACACACACCTCCACACACACATTAGTTAATGTCAGCGTAAATCCCAAAACCAACCAACGCTTCACACCAAATGAAACTCTGGGTTTGTCTCATTTCCCCCTTCAGTCAGTCATTTACATTTTCATCGTGTTTGTGGCTTCACCCCCTAGAAATGTACACCAATGCATACACACACACACACAAATTAAGATGGATAACTAGAAGTAGTGTTTTTATGGACTCTTAATAAAAGGTGTCTTTTTTCAATTAAAGGCCTGTGGCTTGAGTTCTTTGGAGGTTTGGTTGAAGAGGTTGAAGTAGGTGAATACCGACACATCATCACACTGTAGCTCAACTTTATTAATTACCACAGTTCAGCGGTTTAAAACGACAGCGAATCAGAAATTGTACACAAGCGCCCCCACTACCATTGTTGTCAACTAAAAGGCAATAGATTTATGTTTGGGCAAACTTTATATCCAAGTTCCATCAACTCGAACACTAATACATCACATAAATAAAATGGTTCAGCAAGTAAATCACATACCGAATAAATCTTGCTTAAAGAGGATGCAACAGATCCAACACTTCTGCTCAACAGTATATCATAGTGGGCGGCACAGTGGCGTGGTGGTTAGCACTGATGCTGCACAGCAAGAAGGTTCTGGATTTGAAGTTTCTGTGTGGAGTTTGCATGTTCTCCCTGTGTCTGCACGGGTTCTCTCCAGCTTCCTCCCACCGTCCAAAGACCTGCTCGTTAGGTTCATTGGTGATTTTAAATTGGCCGAAGGTGTGAGTGTGAATGGTTGTCTGTCTCTCTGTGTTAGCCCTGAGATACTGGAGACCTGTCCAGGGTGCAGGGAGGCAGCTCTCCTGCAGACTCTATGCTTGTAGATGCTCTGCAGAAAGGGGAGTGATGTCCTGATGATCCTCTCAGCAGTCTTCTCCACTCTCTGCAGGCGTTTTCAGTCCATGGCTGTAATGCTGCCGTACCACACGGTGATGCAGCTGGTCAAGATGCTCTATATGATGCAGCTGTAGAAGTTGGTGAGGATCTTAGGCGACATGCCAAACTTCCTCAGCCTCCTCAGGAAATACAGCCGCTGTTGAGCCTTCTTGACCAGCAGTGTGGTAATAAATGTAGTTCTTAATTCATAAGCATCTCTGGCCCATGTTCAAATATCAGCTCTTCCAAAGTGAGGACTATCTACGTCTTGTAAAGCCTTCACAAAGGCATTAGACATTAGAAAGTTAGCCAACTGTTTGGATAAGTCCATAATGGACAATTTAAGTCAATTTTCATCCACGCTTCATTACAGGAAAGTTCCTGAAGGGAAGAGACACTGTGGCTTTGTTGGGGACCATGGATACGACAACAAGATCAACAGCATGCAGGTACTCTCAGCACTGTGCAGTAGTTCTTATCCATCATCCCATTCAGTTCATTATTATTAAGTACTAATAGTAGTGGTAGTAATAGTATTGCATGTCACATCACATCTAAACATTAGTCTATTTAAAACCTTTACATTTCCTTCAAAACAAAACTTGACTTGCTTAAAAAAACAGTTCGGTGGTGGAGTCGGGCTCTGGCTTTAATCCAAAGTATTACGGAAATGGAAAAACATGTTTCATGTGTTGTTTCATATCATGTGAACCGTGTTATCAACCTTCATTTTCAGACCATTTTCTTGGGTTATGGACCTTCATTTAAATTCAGGACCAAAGTTCCAGCCTTTGAAAACATCGAGCTTTATAACGTCATGTGTGGTAAGGCGTATGTCTGTCTCCCTATGTTGAGTGCATGTTGTTTGATTGTAAACATACACAAGCTTTGAGTTCCTTGGAGACAAATCCAAACTGATGTTGTCCCACTCTCAGATCTTCTGGGTATAAAACCAGCGCCCAATAACGGGACCCATGGGAGTCTGAACCACCTGCTGAGAAGCCCCCCGTACAGACCCAGCATGCCGGAGGAGGTTTCCAGGCCAACAGCCTCTGGCCTCATTCCTGCAGGGACCGACGACTTGGGCTGCACCTGCGATGAAAAGGTCAGCCATGATGACTCGGTGGCAGATCTGGACACGGCATCATGTAGAAGGAAATTCGAGTTTTGTGGAGGCTGCCCTGTTCGTCACCTCACCTGATTTAATGATGCTAGCATCAGTTAAAGGGGAACTACTGTTTTTTACGACCTGGGCCTTATTTCTGGCATAAAATACGGTCATTTACTCACCCATATAACTTTTGTGTAATTTGTGTTCCTTCAGGAGATAATTAGATCAGCGTATATCCATATAGTGGGAGTGACTGGGGCACCGAAACACAGCCTCTAATTAACGCATTATTTGTGGCGAAACTCATTAATTTCACCAATATTTTGTTATCATATGCTAGTGCTATTCCCCGTTGAGTCCTGAGTTGGCTGTTATCATCATCCGGGGTCTGTAGATTGACCTGCTGACTTCTGACCTGGATGATGTCATCTCTGAGCACCGTGCGCACCCGCAACGGTCGGCTTGTGTACCTGTAATTTGCTACTGCTATGATTTAACCACAACCTCAGAATCGGAAAAATATTCAGCGGTCTATAGGTCAGTCTCAATGGGGAATAGTACTAGCGTACGATAAAATATTGGTGAAATGAACAAGTTTCGTGGCAGATAATGCGTTATTTAGAGGCTGCGTTTCGGTGCCCCAGTCACTCCCACTACATGGATATACGCAGATCTAAATATCTCCCGAAGGACACACAAAAGTTATATGGGTGAGTAAACAATCGTATTTTATGCCAGAAATAAGGTCCAGGTTGTAAAAAACAGTAGTTCCCCTTTAACAGTGTCATCCTGCTCTCCATCATTTGAGATGGTAACTGTACACCAGCAAGGTCACTAGGTGAATTAGCTGTTAATTATTTAGTGATTGAAACTACCCACTTCCTAAAAGGAGTTGCATTGTTTTAACAGTAAATCCAATTAAACATAAAAGAAATGTGGCCTCTTATTGCAAATAATATGGTGCGTGTCCCTGAATACAGTACTCAGCTTCAGACGTCTTAGACTTTATAAAATACTGTTGATCATAAATGTTAGTAAGATTGCCAGTCAGCATGTTCTCCAGCATTACCTTGTGTTTCCTGACCATCAGGGTTGCTCCTTAAATTACAGCTCCCTCTTGTGTAATCATGTAAGTCATTCCCCCAGGCAAAATTAGACTATCCTGACTGGGCTGCTGGCCAGAAGCTAAACATTAAATTCCCCTTCATTGTGTTTCACCGTGAACCTGGAGAATTGCTGCCTAGTCTCCCTGTGCAGGATCGTACAGTACAGTAACGCACTATGTAACGTATGAACATACTGTGTTTATGTGTGTTAGATTCTTGTCCGTCACACAATACAGCCTACGGCAAATTTATTCTGCAACAAGGCAATGAGCCCAGACATGCAGACAGATTCCTAAACAATTATCTCCAGCTACACAGTATTCACTAACCGTTATTGAATCAATCTGATGCTGGGAATACTGGGATTGGCTTAATGTTATTATTATTATTATACAGCACAGCAAGTGACTGAAGGGTTTGTGTGTCAGAATAATATAGATTTTTGCTTTTTACACGGCTCACTTGTAAAAAGAATAATCTGCATGAGTCTGTAATCCAGGATTATTTGATTATAGCTTGAACAATATGTGTATCTCAATGCCTGATTGCTTTGTTGTGTCTTCTGTGATCTGTTGCCTGTTGCTGGAGTCAGTTCACCTCCAGTTCAATCACTTCATCAAAATCAATAGTTTGTTTGCGAACTGAAAGGCAATCCATTGTTTCATATCCACATTTAATTCAGTCCAATCCAGAGCGTGTGAGGAGTTGCTTGGACTGAGGTGAACTGGACCCGGCTCTGCCCTGCACTTGTTTCACTTCATCTATATTGTGTTTGTGATTCCCATGTAAATCTCTGGCAAGAGATTGTTTCAATCTCCGATCTTTTTGCAGTTGCGTGTAAAAAGTAGGGGCCAGAGAGGTTTGAAAGTGACCCTTGTACGAGGCTATAACCTGGAGTCACTCTGGCTCTGTCTCTTACAGAACAAAGTGGAGGAGCTAAACCAGCGACTGAGGCAAGCTATTGATGGTCAGTCTCTCGTGATGATGCTGAAAATGTCATTAACAAGCTTTGAGTGCAGATCAAACTAATCTAGCCTGGTGTAGCCTGTTGTTTTTCTTGTCAGAGCCTGGTAACGCTCCATTTGGAGTTCATTATGGGCCGTGTTTCAACCGGTACTGGGAAAAAAAATATGTCCTACAACCAGTCAGAGCAACAAATTATGTGACATTGTGACATATCATACTCGACAGATGCAAACATTTTGATTGAGCCAGCAGATCTTTGCCGGACATAATGAATTCTGAACGGAGTGTTTAAGGGTGAACTTTGAACTGACTTCCAGGCTAAAACCAATCATAAATAAGCAAAACAACGAGTCATCTTTAAATGAAAACCTGCACACAGCGAGTTTGTTAATCGGAACAGCATCACGTTTTAATGGATTGTAATTTAATTCACTCCAGAGTGAGCTGCTGTGTTTTCTAAATGTGCCGTGTTACATTCCCGTTGCGTGCCTTCCTCCTCTCTCAGACAACAGGAACCTGCCACACGGTCGACCTGCTGTCCTCTTCCGTACCAAATACTCCATCCTCCACCACAGCGACTACATCAGCGGCTACAGCGAAACTCTGTCCATGCCCCTGTGGACTTCATACACTGTTGGCAGACAGGTACAGCTAGCTCATCATGAAACTTATATATTTAGTGCCGCTTAAAAGTGTTTTCATTCATCAGAATTTTGTGAGACAGAGCATTAAAGCAGGTGTTGTTAACCTGTCAGACTCCTTTCCTTTCTCTGTACCATCTTACTTGTCAGCTGTTAAAACCCACCAATACTGGAAGTCAGTAGAACTGTGTCCTCTGCATGTCTTGTGTGCGTATATCGTCCTGCAGATAGAAGTGTCTCCACTGCCTGAAGTTCTGTCCAACTGCGTGAGACCCGACGCCAGAGTCCCCCCAGCCTACAGCCAGTCTTGTACCAACTACAGAGCGGACAAACACATCACTTACGCCTTTCTGTACCCACCGCGTAAGTGTACCACCACGGCTTACACTGAAATGCCTGTTCAATATGAACTTCATTTTGCAATTTCACATTATTCAACTGTCAATTCAAATATCTACTATAACGGTGCAGTGAAGCATTCAGCCTCAACAAGCTCTCTGGCTGGTGTGGCTTACAGTGTAATGTCACCGCTTTTGGCAAGGCCTGGTTTCTTCTTCTTTCCTTACATAAACGTATGACGAGACACTCAAGCTGAACCATCATTCCACCATGTGGAGTCCATTGCACCAAAACCAAGGAGGGACTATTATTAAAAAAACTAAAATCATGTTTAATAAAGGGTTCCCAGATCTGTGCAAGCTTTAAATGGCTATTGGACAAAGTAAGGCCCTAGTATTGTGCACCAAGTATTGTTCACCATACTTGGTGCGACTCCTATTGGAGTTTGTCTTCATTCACGATATTACCACCTCAACCCTCAATTTACACTATCTTACCTTAAATGAAGAATGTTATTCCAGAAACGTATGATATTTGCACAGGCCAGAACCCAATTTAGTTTAGTTTTAGAAAAGTAGAGTTGTTACTAAACTGTAAATGGATTGAGTTGAAGGCACATGTCGTGTTAATGTAGCGGAAAGATCCATATGCTGTTAAAGGTATAGGTTCTTGTCATAATATCAGACTGAGGAAGAGACTGCCTGGTAAAATGTATTTTTAATAAGTACCAATAAAGGTGAGGGAGATGAAAATTTAGCATAAATGCACCATTGTTCATGCTAATCATGTTTTTTTCTTTGTTGACAGAACTGTCCTCAAACATGGACAAGAAATACGACGCAGTCCTCATCACCAACACTGTTCCAATGTATCACGCTTTCAAGAGTAAGTCCTCACTCCTGGGTATTTGATCGAAACCTCAATGCGTGTGTCATTTCATACTCACTTTTCTCTCCAAACGCTCTCCCTCTCTCTCTGTCAGGGATATGGAGTTACTTCCAGAGAGCGCTGGTGAAGAAATACGCCACCGAGAGAAACGGAGTGAACGTTCTCATCGGACCCGTGTTCGACTACGACCACGACGGTGTCAGAGACTCAGCTGAGAAGATAAAAGAGTAGGAACATTTGTCATGCCTCAGTGCAAATTCAGCCTCTGTGCATCTGAACATACTTATCACAGCTTTTTAACTATACCTAAGTGACTCAAAGCTAACAGCTGACCCATGTTTCTGATTATAGAAAGGTCACAACTTTATTTGATAGACATGTATCGGCTCCAGGCCTTCATCGGGGTCATCCCTGATTTCATCTTTACCTCTTTTCTCATCATTATTGTCACTGATGAAGACAATATTGCTGGTGATGCAGTATATTGTTGAACTGCTGTATTCTAAACATTAGAAAGAGATGTTTGAAACACGTGGGAAATACAATCTGTTCCAACTGAAACCCTCGCTCTAAAGTTCACTCTCCTTTCTTTGATCTCGCTGCAGGTATGCAAGTCGAACAATACCTGTCCCCACACACTATTTCGTTGTCCTGACCAGCTGCTTAGACTTTACACAATCTGCAGATTCATGCAGCGGCCCGCTCAGCAGCGCCGCGTTCATCCTTCCGCACAGACCCAGCAACGACGAGACCTGCAACGTAAGGAACATAGCACGTTTGAATGCGTCCACACTTTTACTTGTGATTCCGAGAATCAGTCTGTCGTACAGATGAGCAGCACCAGGCCATGTGTCTTTATGGCCTTTGTGTCTTTAAGACATTCTTAGTGTTTGACTGATTAGCCCATGCTAATGCTACGTGTCCCCCTGCTCCACACAGAGCTCAGAGGACGAGTCCCGCTGGGTGGAGGACCTGATGAGGATGCACACAGCTCGAGTCAGGGACGTGGAGATCCTGACAGGCTTGGACCTGTACCGCAGGACTACACGGAGCTACGCAGAGATCCTCTCGCTCAAGACCTACATGCAGACCTACGAGAGCGAGATCTAATCTCCGACGGCTCCGTGCGCATTAATGTCACTGACATTTTCTACAACCGTGGTGGACGTATGTGGTACCAGGAAGAGATGCAGCCATCTCCTTTACACTGACCTGCACCGGCTGCTCTGCAGAATTCATGCTGTGGCCTTTGCTTTCATCTCATTCCTTTAATCAGTCTGTTTAGATACAGCTCTAACACCACTGAGCCACCAACTGTGGTACTGGCCACTTGAGTTTGTGTATTTAGCAGTAGGACAGGCGTTTTACAAGGTTTGCACTCTTGAGGCCAGATTTTTCAAAAGGTTAAGTGAGGCATGGACTCTATATACGAATATACACAGTATACATTAATTATATCATATTCATATTTCCGGATGTTGTAATTTGCATCAGCTAGCATCATTAAACCGGGCTCTTCCATTAAGTCATGTACACATATGAAACTATGGATGCTTATTGTTCAAAGCTGGTTTAATTAAATAAATGATGTAACACATAAAAAATCATTAAAATAATTTCTAAAGAATTCAATTGTTAACATGCTAACAACACGTTCTCCTTAAGATGTAAAAAGTTTTCCTCATTAAGCTACGTGTGTGTTCTTGGACAAAGAAAAAACAGCCATAAGTTCATGACATGGAATTCTAATGCAATGTGTTTGTGTGCGTGCAGAGTCTCTGATAAATTCAACATAGATTCTGTGTGTGTGTGTTTGTGTACGTGTGTGTGTGTCGTAATTTTGACTTGTGTGAAATAAAAATAATGTCAATGATTTATTAATGTTTTCCCTTGAAACATTTACCACCTGTGAGACTGACCTATTTATGCTCTGTGTACTTTTCACCACAATAAACAAGTGTTTTTACTAAATCAGGCTGCTTTAAGTCATCCATTCAGCTGAACATGTCTGAGACTGAAAGTTTAATAATTTGGGCACTCGCTTTTATTGAAGTTGTAATGTTTCTGATGCTGCAAAGACCCTCAGCATTCACAGAAATCAACGGGGAGTGTGTAGAGGTGGTTCAGACCTATAAGTACCTGGGTTTACATCTGGATCACAAACTGGACTGGTTGGCTAACTTAGACTCAGTATACAAAAAAGCTCAGAGCTGTCTCTGTTTCCTCAGGAGGCTAAGGTTGTTTAATAACTGCTGGAAGCTGCTGCTGGACATGTTCTACCAGACTATCGTTGCCAGTATCTTCTTCAACACTGTGGTGTGCTGGGGAGGCAGCACTAAGAAGAAGGTTCACCTCACAGCTGGTAGATGCAAGAACCTTGAATAAAATCTTGACCATTATGAACAATGTCCACCACCCTCTACAAGAAACCATAGTCAGGAAGGATGATTATTAAATATCTTCTTCATCTTCTGTAACCGCTTATTCCTGTTAAGGGTCGCTGGGTCTGCTGGAGCCTATCCCAGCTGTCATCGGGCGAGAGGCGGGTACACCCTGGACAGGTCTCCAGCGTTTCACAGGGCTAACACAGAGAGACATGTCTTTGGACGGTGGGAGGAAGCCGGAGTACAGGGAGTACAGGGCAGACACAGCAGGGAGAACATGCAAACTCTACACAGAAAGGCCCAGTCGGCCCATGGATTCGAACCTTCTCGCTGTGAAGCATCAGTGCTAACCACCTCGCCACTGTGCCACCCAACTTAAATATCTTTCATATCTATTTCTACGTGATGAATATTAGATTCTATCTACCTAATATAAAGATTACAAGTTTATTTCAAGGCCAAAGTGGAGTCCATTTGTTCAGAAATGTTTCTAGTCAGTGTTTCTAGTCTCATGTGTCTTTCAGTGCCCTGTTTTGTTTAAAAGACAGGTGTCATACATACAGCCCGCGGGCAAAAAGCGGGCCACTACAGGGTCTAATCTGGCCCACAGCATGAATTTGCAAAGTGCAATTTTTCAATGAAAATGACTGCTATTCCTAATTTGTCCTCTGTTTTAAAAAGAGACGTGGACAGAACACATCACTGAGATCCAGGACTAAACTAAATAAAAAATTTTTTTAAAGGATATTCTATTAAATGTAATTATTCTCATAATTTACTTGTTCTTCTTTGTACTAAAACACATGGAGTTGTCGTTACTACTAATCTGTAGTTTAAAATATCATGAATTTGTCCTGTTGATGGCGGAAATGCACCTTGAAGCCGATTTGCCAACCGCCATTAAAAACAGAAGAAGAAGAAGAAGAAGTAAAAGATGCAGAAACAGACGAAGAAGAAGGAGCAGCATCAGCAGCAGCAGAAGAAGAAGAAGAAGAAGAAGAAGAAGAGACCGGGGCTGGGCTTAGTTCGGTAACGGTTGCTCGGATGACTGCAGTGGCGCTTCCTCCTTGCGCCAAACACAGCGCCAGGTGCCGGGACTGACGGTGCACATGGACGGTTTGCGTGAATATCGTTTCACGGCGTGTCAGGAGGCGTGAGTGGGCCCATGTGTGATTCCCTCAGTTAGCCGTCGAGCCGTTGATAAAGGCCGGTAATCTCACTTAAGGTGGGTGATTTATTTTTGGTTTTTCTTTTAGGAAAAATAATAATAATACAAAAATAAATAATTAGGACTAATATTAATACGCGTCCTATGCTATGTGCTACCACTGCATAAACGTGTCACACTTAACGGTTTTCATGCTGCTCATGATTGTGCAAGGTTCCCGTTAATCCCTCTAATGATATGTAGCACATCTATCTAAATGTTATAAAAGGGGCTCGGACGATATATATAGGTGATAATAATGCATGGGTAGGTGGATTGAAATTCATTCATTTTTTTAAAAAAAAAAATATGTATATATATATATATATGATAGGAATTAAATGTAAAATTCATTTTGTCCTCGTGGATGCACATTGCAGGTGGGAGGATGGCATCAGTAACGCTTTAAAACAGGCGTTTATTTAGTTGCATATATATATATATATATATACCCTGCAATATTACCACAAATAGCATTCACGATTATTATTATTATTATTATTATTATTATTATTATTAAGTTTCTCATCAGCTTCCCTGCTCCATTGAATTAGTTTGATTGTGTACTCCATGCCTCATTATAAGAGAACAAAATACTAGGCTTAGTTGCAAGCAGAGGTGTCAAACATACGGTCCCTGGGCCAAAACTCAAAACGCCAGAGGCTCCAATGTGGCCGCCGTGGGGAAAATTTGCACAGGAAGATGAGGAGGAGGAGGAGAAGAAGAAGAAGAAGAGGGAGGGCGATGAGGATCAGGGCAAGAAGAAGGAAGAAAAGAAGAATGAAGGAGGAATGAGGCCAAGGAGAAGTAGATGTGGAAGGAGGGGGGAGATGAAAATGAGAAAGAAGGAAAAGGGAGGAGGAGGAGAAGATGAAGGGGGGAGGAATAGGATGAGAAGGAGGAGGAGAAGAAGAATCCCTGCGGGATGAGTTTGAAAGGTGCGAAAATAACATGGAAGACATTAACATGGCACCTGTTCCTAATTTGACCACTAATCCTCGGTTTATGCTTCTGCGTCAATTTGACGCCGTAGCCACGGCAACAGCCAAGACCCTACGTAGACCCTAACTCCGTAGCCTGACGTGCACCTCCCCAGAAATGTAACTACGCGACGCAGACCACAGTAGCTGTGATTGGTCCGCTCGGTAGCAGCGTGTTTCCGCTTTAGTGTTTCCGGCTGCTTCTCTATCTCTGCAGTTTTCAGATTGGTTGTTTTGGATCAATAAAGATGGAACACATCGAGGAAAGGTTAACAGAGGAGATCTGAAGATACATTTGTACGACTCGTCTTCGGGGAAAGTTTCATTCACCATTGTTGAAACTGAAGCATTATGAACCTGACTGGCGAAAAAGACGTAGGCTACGTGTGTAGGTTACGGCGTCTACGTCCTGCAGAGGCACAAACCAAGCCGAGCCTACTTAGCTTTTAGTCAGTGGGCTGCAACCAAGGAGCTAATTGATGGATTTAGTTTGAATTGGGCTTCACAGTTTGCTTGCAGTACATGTATAAGTAGTTAATAGAAACAAAAGTACTAAAAGGATGAGCACCCCTAAAAGTCTTGTTTCAGAATCACCCACTATTATGGCATAAGCTGCACCTAAGCCAATGCCTATACCTGCAGACGGCAGGCCCACAAAGAGGCAGCTTCATTGGTCAGTATTGTATAGGATAATTGTTCATTTCCTATAAATGTTTCTCTCTTTTCTCTTCTTCTCCAGGCCCAAGCTGTGGAACTGACATTTCAACATCTGTTTTGAAAACAAAAAGGCGAACGAAAGAAGCTCCATAATTCATGTGCCCTTTCCTTTTGTGCCCTGAGCAAGATGAGTACAGACAGACCCAAACGGAATATCATCAAGAAAAAATATGTAAGTGGAAATTCTTTTGTTATTGAAGTGTCTGTGTGTCATAAAAAAAAAATGTTTGTGGTTTACTGGGATGGGACCAGAGAAGATGTAAAGAAATATTTTGACATATTTGTATTACATACACAGTAGGCACAGACAAAGCCAAACAAACAACAACAATTACTTCTACTATTTCCATGTGGTGTATTTGAATCCAGATCAGTCTGCGGCTGCTCTAAGACTGGAAAGCATTGAGGGGGAGTTGGGCCAGGCCACTATTTGATTTAGTTCCCGACAACCTCAACATCTAGACTGACAGCTCCCTAATACGGGGCTCCCTCCTCAGAAGGCAGTGACGGCTCAGGCCTCACCAGGGGA
>JASGAT010329525.1:0-11810 GCA_030220025.1 Chelon auratus | reverse complement strand
CTCTGTGGATCAGGCTTGTTCCAGTGCATCCCACAGATACTTGATCAGTTTGGGATCTAGTGAATTTGGAGGCCAGGTCAACAGCTTGTGCTGTTTTTCATGTTTTTTTTTTTTTTTGTTCCTAAACTGTTTTTGTGTGCGTGCCTGTGTCAGGCTGCATTCTATTGGGTATGGCTTCTGCCATCAAGGAGTGTCATTGCTATGGGGTGGGGGTGCCTGGTCTGGTCTAGGTGGGTGTTACAAGTCTAAGTAACATCCACATGAATGAATGCCAGGTTTCCCAGCAGAACACTGGATTGTCACATGATAATCAATGTTATTTACTTCAGTGATCATAATGTTGTGGCTGATCAGTGTATCTTTGAGTGTACATCCATGCTCACCATGCTCACCAATGTTGTGAATGTTAGAGCCTCCAGAGAGCTCTAACCTCAGCTTCATGGAGTCAGTCTGATGTTACAGGGAGAGACCAAGAAACCACAGTGACAAGTCCTCCAAATTTGTTGGAACAACAAACATACCGAGGACCTTTCTCTTTCAGACTGAGGAGAACTGGTGATTGGACCCCAAGGGTGTAGGAGATGCTACAATGTCCTTCAGTTCATCGTTAAAACATGAAAGGTCCTCTTTAGAGCCACTGTTTAGTTGATCTGTTCTGTGCAGAAACATGACGGCACAACATTTCAGTCTCCATAGATGATATTCTAGATATTCTCCCTGTGTAGATGTGGAGGTCTCAGTCTCGGCTAACAAAAAAATCCACAGTGATTTATATTTACAGGTGATTATACAAGCATAAAAAATAATTATGAAATTCCATTTCTACTTACAGATTCCCCTACATCCTACACACTTGTCCTTTAGGGGCAAACTAACACTCCAAATGCTGATTAATCTATTTTTCTCTTTGCTTTTTTACAAGAATTAAAGCAGCATTTTTCTGTTCAGACAGTCACTGAGTTGATTCTCTTCCTGCTTGAGCAGAATTGCCTTCATTCATTCTTTCGCTCATTCAAATGTTGATGCTGTGTTCGGGGGAGTTTGCGATCTCAGCGATTGTCCGTGTCATGCTTGCTCAGATTGTTCCAGATGATCGCTCGAGCAAAGTTGCCGCCAAACTGCAAATGTCATTCTGTAATATCGGTTAAATCTGACATACTGTAAGTCTCCTGCCTGCTGTACTTTTAGTGCCGAGAACTTTGACCAGTACAGGGGGAGGGGCTCTGTTCAGCATTCAGGTCCAGACAAATACTTGCTTTAAAATTTCCAAGATAGAAGTGAGGCTGGAGAAAAATGCTAACTTTACACAAAAATGACAACAGCCCTGAGAGAGGTGAGAGTGCAGAGGCAGAGTGCTGACGAGCAATGTCATCAGATCTAGAAAGGCTTTGGTGTGTTTGTCAGAAGTTATTTCACAGTGATATGTGTGACACTTAAACCTAAGACCTAAAACGCATCCATAAAAAGGTCACGTTTTAATAATTTTAGGCTTGATCTGTCTCAACAAAACGCAGTCACTCACACTGGATTATTTTACTGGCGTTGTAAATGCGGCTTACTTTTCAAATAGGAAAAGATTAGGCAGATGAACACGATCACAAACATCTCACACGGTGCCTGACTAAGATATTCTCCTGTCCGTGGATCACAATTATCATTCTAACACTCCTCTAGCCTGACGGCGTGGGTGGGCCGGTTTAATGTGACTTTTTAATTAACACGGGCTCTGCTTAACATTTCGGGTGCGCTGTTCAGGGTGCATCGTGTTGCCTCTTCCTTACCCCTTGCCCGCCAGGCAGATGGTCAGTTATTAGCAGTAATTAAAACTCCATCATTGATCATGGTTTGTAATTGTATTTAATTTGAAAAGTATTAATGATTAAAAGCTCCAGCTGCGTGGAGTGAATGTTAATGGGCGCAGGGACCAACAGAGGGATGCAAAGTGTCAGTGGAAACATCTCATAGGGCTCACCCGCTCCGTTACTACACGCTGTTCCAGTTACTTGTGCAGGTAGTGCTGCTCTTTTTTCCGCATCAGACAACACTCACTAGCGGAAACTTGTTTCATCACTTCTCATTTGTTTATTTCCGTAGCTGATTTGGAATTAAGGCAGTAAACGCACTGTAAACAATGCTAATATCATTTGGAGGCAAACTCCATGCAGTGACATTTTCGGGATCTAATGAAGACAAAATGGTGTCTTTGTTGTCGAGGGGTTCTTGAGGGAGCTGCGAGACCTTACAGAGAATAAAGTAGGTCAGGCGGCTGACATAGGGTGCCTGTGGACATGTTCTGTATGCTGCTACTCCTTTGCACACAGCAGCCTTGCACAGAAAGGAAGGAACCACAGTCAGTAACAGCTTGTCATTAGAGAAAAACTGCCTGCAGGTATTTATTTGATCATCTGAGTGGTTCTTGTCCGTCACATTGTGGAATGGAACCAATATTAGACAACGTGCTAAATGAATGACAACGTAGTGTGTAGTTATGTGCGATTGTGTGCTGTTTGTCTGCGTGCTGGCGTCTAACATATCACGATGCAGCACTCAGGATTTCTATCTGATCTCATGGTGAACAATAGCTTGATACCTATTGCAGCAGAGCATGCAGCATGAAGTGATGATGGGATCTGTCTCTACCATCTGCTCTTTTCGTTTAATTATTCCTAAACAACATTAGTTTTCTGGTTACTTGTGTCCCAGAGGCTGTTTGTTTGTCTTTAATGCAAATTTTATCAATACTGTGGCTAGACACGAGCGCTGCGTTGACCAGGATTAGTCTGGAAAAATCATAACATTTAACCCTTATGATGATTATTTATAACGTGGGTTCTGTTCAGACGTTGCTTTAAGATCCGATCTGGGCGATTCAGTCACGTAAAACGACATTGAAATCGCATTTAAGAGATCTGATCTCATTTGGAGGTGGTCTGGGTTGCATGGCTCCTGATGTGTTTGCATTCAAGTCACATTAAAGGCCGCCTAAACTCAACAGGGTTATACGTATAGTATAGAAACTTCCAGGTTCAGAGTTATAATCTGAGTTTGAACGTGTGAAGCTAAAATCATGACGGACACACATCGGTTCTGGAGCAGCTGTAGTGATCTATTGGAGACATCAGCAACTGAGATCCGAATCTGGAGACACATTTGGATGTTTGATGCCAGGTCTGAACACACGTACCTAAAGCTGGTCACTTCCGGATCTTAATGCAAGGTGCGAACATGCCCACAGTCTGTACAGCAGGATGACAATATGTGTAGAAGAATAATAAAGAAAAAACTGACAACAAACTAATTTTGAACATTTTTTATTTCTAAAATGTTGGAAGTCGCAAGTCAAAAAGATTAAAAATTCCCCCAATCAAATGCGTCTTATTGTCACCGCCAGCGAGAGGAATCATGAGCCGGGCTTATTCAAAAAATAAATAAAAAATAAATAAAAAAGAGACAGACTGACAGCCACAGTTAAAGACAGGAAATCTCTCCTACTGCTCGAGCTCTTGTTTATTGATTTGTTGTCAAGAATATTATAAAAGAATCTGCAAAATCCAAGTGTTAGTGTTGACCGCATGCTATGAGTGACAGTCAATTAAAATAGGAACGGGATGCTGGGAGTGACACTATCCAGATGAAGGCTCTGCGTGCCAGGAACAGCGGTCTCCAGAGTTAATAGCAAAATGGATACTTGGACTCTTTCTGAGACTGTTCAAAGAAAAGAGCTTAATTCTTCAGCTGCCGAATTATGGGGAATTTATCTGTTTGTTCTTGTAATTTTGTGTTGCACTAATGCCTGTGCTTAGACTAATTTTCCACAAGAGGATTCGTTTACTATACTACAATTTTTTTCTGATTAGTCTCAGTGTTGTATTAGTTAACTCTGTGTTGAAGCTGAGGTTCAGATATGGATATCATTTATTTTATACTTAACGTTGTATGTGATTCTGAGCTGATTACCTTGTTTCAGGAGTATTTCTGTAGTTTTTACAGGAAGTCACAGTTCTGTGTCGGTGGCAAGTTGTTTATATGCTAACACCAGCTGTCAACATTCATTTGCTTAAAGTGCTCAGCGCCGGAGTTTGGCGGAGGAAGCAAAGTATCCTTCACCCTGATGGATTTCTGAGGAGAGGGAAAGCAAACGTAATGCAAACCGTTCCTCCTCCTCTGATATCTCTAACAGCCACATGTTTGTATTGAAAATTATTTGTGTTTTTTTTATTTTTTTTTGCCTCCCTCTCTGTGAAAACACTTGCTTCTCTAAAGCAGCAATCCCCTTTACAGCCCAGTTCTCCACAGCGCAGCACTAGTGCTTTTGTGTGTCGATAAGAGTTTGTGAGAGCATGCGTCTTTGATCTGCCCTACCAGAGAAGATGTTGACGGTTTAGCGGGGAGATGCCGGTGTTTACTGTGGAGCTTAGATATCGCCCCCCCACCCACGCCCCTCCCTGCACTCCACATGGAGCGGCTGTGTGTCTGCTGCTGTACTGTGGTTAGCCCTTTTCAAGCATGTCTCCGAATTCTGTCGACTAGCTTGTTCTCTTTAAAGAAAAGCCTTTACACACAGGCAGACACAGAGTGAAATGATTCAATGCAAAGTAATACTCCTTGGTAATTGAAAAGCGATGAGCCCTCACCAGCGGGCTCTGCAAGAATGCTGCTCGGTGAACCTTTAAGACAGACACATATCTGCTGATGTCCTCATTTTCTCTTAGGAAATGAATTAATATTTATGCATACACCGTTTACTGTAATTATTTTGATATTTGCACTTGTTGATGTGAAACAAATGTAAAATTCATATGATACGACAGCGAATTTAAGGTAATTGTTCTTAGTGGGCACACAGACAAGGACAGCAGTAGCTCACATTGAGCCCTTGTGGAGGTTTCAGAGGATCAATTCCTGACTGATTTGATTGCTGCCTAGTGCTGTTTGAATATGACAACCATTCCACCCGCCGGGGTTATGCTGCATTGATCTCCATAGATGATTTCCTTGTGTTCCCTCTCCTTTGCACCATGTGACCTTTGAATGGCTCATGCACACACAAAGACAAAGGGCACGTCACGCAGCAAATGAGATATGGATTCTTTGCAAATGTGCACGGTGTAGCATGGATTATTGCAACCTTCTGATCATGTTGCTATTAGCTCTCGTGGCGATTTTTGTTGAGAGATTACTGACCACCAGTGAATGTCACCTTCACAGGCGTTACAGAGTGAAGGGATCAATGTAGCGTTGTGCCAGTGACATATGTGTGATCCAAAAAGCTGTCATTACCCCTCGGAAGTAACAAGTACGTAGTGTTTGATTTGATGTGGCGAAAATCTTCCACCTTGAACCTTTAAATACCATCATCATTTAAATGTGGATCCCCATCCTCCAAACGCTATTTTAATACCTTTATAAATTTACAGACCAAGAGCGAGGGGGGAGGGGGGCTGCAAACTTCCTTTGCACTCATTTTTTGCCGTACCCATGATAATCATTGCAAAGAATCCTCAGTAGTTAAAAAAGTGTGCCCATCTGGTGAGGAAACTGGGACAAAGTGTACTTTAGAGGGAACAGAGGATAACTCTCCTGGCCTTTAGGGCTGGAGCTGGGGAGAGCCAAGTGCTCTGAAATAGTTAGGTAAAGATGCTTATTTTTTTCATCCTTTTCTTTATTTTTAGATATTCCTGCGGGGAGTTGCATTTGTGTGGTTGCAAAGGTCATCAATTTATGTTCCTCTTTCAGTTCTTAATGAATGCTTGCACCAAGAAGGCCGCTTTACATATCCCTGGTCAAGATGCAGAGACCCCTCTTGAGAGGGTGTGCGTGTCTCATCGGATGTCAACAGTGTTCAGTACTAATGGCGTCCTGGCGTCAGGAGAGGCCTCCACAAATTGGCTTTTCAACTTCTACCCCATCCCCCCCCAATGCATTGCCCTGCCTCTCAGGATTTGGGCCATCCCAGCTCAAGCGCTCAGAGCATCATTATTCTCGCATCTCTTATCTGAAGATGTGATCAATAAATCTATGAATCCTGCCCCTGCCGGGCTCCGGTGTCCGCCGGCCTCCTATTTTTCCTCTTGTCAATCCACGAGAACACTTATCTGCTGTAACGCGCTGATGTATTGTGCGACGGCTTGGTGAATGTTCATTAAGTTGTTTTTCAATGAGAGGCAGGGATCAATAGCCGACCACAGTGATTCATGCGTCTCTGCTCATCTCTCTTAAGGATTAGCATACCGGAAGACTTGGATAATATGAAGGAGTCAATTAGTAGCTCATGAAATAGAAATGATTATGTAGGTAAAAGCTCAAATTGCTCTTAGAATTGCTTTAATTGCAACTGTAAGTTTCTCATTTCAAGTTTTTAATAGCACTGTAATGATTTTGCACTTTTAAAATTGTCAGTGTGAAAAATATATGCTCACGTGTTGTAAACAGGATGAGCCGTATACCTGGTTGTGACTGGCTCGAGGTTAACTCAGAAACTATGTTCAGCATTTGCTACTCTGAAAGCTTGTTACATACTCCGCGAGAAGTGAGAAATTTGTTCTCGCTCCTGAGGCTGCGAGAACGAGAAAAAAGTTAGTTTTGGTCAAGTAATTTATATTTCACAAGAAGCTCAAATGCTGAACTCCATGGAAGTGCTATAAATTGGGCTTTTGCAGGAGACGGACGACGAGAGGCGCTTTTGTTATTATTTACGGATATCGACCGTGTCACGGATCACGCCGTTCATTCAGCGTGCACACACAGTGTGTTGATCTCCGCCCAGGCGAGATTATCGGTCACACTGCCGCTAGCATTTCCGCTTTTCCGCATTAACCACACCTACTTCCGATTTCTGACCAATCACAGAACAGTAACTGGGCACCACACAAGAAAAAAGTTCTGCCTGGTTGATGTATCAAGAACAAGCTGCAAGAACTCTCAAACGAGGAAGGAGAACAAACTTCTACACATAAATACAGTGGACAGCTAATCCACAGTCTTGCCAGGCTCAACAGGGTTTCCTTGTCTCATGTTAGAAACACAACACAGACCCATGGGGCTTTGAACCCAAATACACATATCCTCCTTTGTCCGTCCTCCTTTTTTTTCTCCAAAATTACATTTGAAGCTTTACTAAGGTGGACTAATCAATACTTTGTCAACTCTGTCTCTCAGAATTAAGTCCTGGTGCTTTGAAGATATAACTGTCTTCTTTTGTCGAATAAAGAAACATTGCCTTTTGTCCATGCGTTCGGTTCTCACGGATTCACCTGTATTGTTTATACATTGCCAGTAGGAATATTGCACTGTTCTTCAAAGCAAATGCAGTTACAGCTGCGTTACATCAGCTTTGAGATGCTCTTCTTTTAAACTCCCACAGTCAGTCTTTTGACTCAACGCAAACATCCAGGTAGACACATACAGTACGCCTTGGTTTTTCTGTCCACCGTGACCACCGGCAGCTAGAATGTACCACCCTGTCAGCTGCAGCACATGTGCCATTTATGTGCTTGTGAGACATTTTGAGTTCATTAAGTTTACAACACTTGGAGTCTAAATTTGCATCCTGAATTAATGAATTTTTGCAGCAAGCTGGTTCCTTTTTTTCTCTATTTATGATCTTAATTGCAATTGTAACCGAAAATGAGCAGCTCTAGGACTACATTATGAGTCTGCTTAATTGCTGCATTCAGGACAAATCACTACAAGTTATTGCACTAATAAACCATGATTTTATATTGCTTATGTGTGTTTGTTTTATTGCCGCTGAGTCAGAAAGCTGCATGGGACCGTGTTAATGCTGGTATTTGGACATTTACGTGGAGCTAGTCTCCAGAATTGTCTGACATAATTCCTTACTCTTTTCCCACATATGGCTAGAAACACCCTCATCCTGAAGCAAGGCTACGTAGGTGCAATATGTGCACTCTTCAGAGAGTATGGTTTAGTCCATCTGTCAAATGTTGTGAATCTCGGATGTAGTGCTCTCCTTGCGGCCTGAAGTGCACGCTTTGTTAGTGTGAGGTGGAAAGTTCAAATCTGGCCGTGAACCGTTGGCATATGTTATCCCACTCGCTCTATTTTCACACTTTTTTTGTTCCGCGCTGCTCTCTCTCCACTCCACGCTAGCCAAGGCAAAAATCCTGGAGAAATAATCGTCTACAAATAAAGTGAATCATAACAGTTTGTATTTTCTCTGTGCTTATACACGACTTGCATACAGTAGAGTATGCACTTTGTACACGTTGACAGAGAAGCATTGATCACAGTATGCAGGAGAAATAGTTATCTACTTGTGTATTGACTGTGTAGTGCCTGTTGATAGTTCAGCAGGTTATAGTTGTTACTGTACATCTATATCAGTATATCTGGAGGCATTGAAAACGGCTGTGGCTGACATGTGCAATAAATATTTTCAGTCAGTGTTTGTATGATTCTCAGGAAAAATGCACTTAAACACTTCTGAATGCATTATTTGGTATAGTGTTACCCATTTAACTCCATTGCTAATCCTGGTACAACTGGCCAGGAAAGCGGCGATGCATAAGACTAGTGAGCCTGCCGGGACAGATGGGCTTTCACTACAATATAGTGGACGACTCAGATGGATATCCACAGATTTCTCCTCTTTGTTGCTACATTGTCGTGGCGCTTCCTAATCTAGTGTAACTGATGACACGGGACACCTTCCTCAGCTGCTCCCTCTCCCAGTTGCTTATCACTCTTTCCTTCCCCGTATCAATCACGCCGTGAGTCGCGCCGTTTTGTCATGCTGCATAGCCTTAGCTATACCTCCCACGGTGTCTCCAACTGTACTTCGTTATACCTCATGTGGTCTTCCACATTATGTCCCTCCTCCACGTGATGAATGTAAATCTATGTGGTCTCACACTGAGTAGAACATATGACAGAATGGGCGAAATGGGAAATACAAGAGAACAGCAGTTGGGAGCTGAAATAGTTCCCAGTTAATATTAGTTTCACTTGTATCCTGCTAAACAATGAAGATGAAGGATAGCCTATTGTGTGATGGGCTCTGCTGCGGTCGTGTTTCCTATTCATTCGCTAATTTGTACATCCCACTTACTTCTGGCTCAGTTTAGCAGGAACAGGAAGTGATCGACCTCCCGTTGCTAACCCTGTGGGACCCTGCTGACCACAGCACTCAGCACTAACCAGCATTACAAAGATGTCATTACAAACAACATATGTGTGACTGATGGAGACCAACTGCCTTGGCTCAAAAGAAACATCAACAAGGACAACAAAGAGTGCCTCTGAAGCAACACTGTAGTCGTGTAGTAGTTGCAGAGGCCCTTTGGGGCAAGCCGAAAATGCTCTTAAGTGAAAGGGATGAATGGGTGTGATTGACTGCCGTCAGACAAAGGAAGATAGCCTGGCAGTTTGATCTACTGCTCTGTCGATTTATGGATGGAAACGCTTGGTATTTTTTAATCTCGCAGTCAGGGTGACCAGACAAATAGCTGTTTTTAACTGTAATAACATCTAAGTATCACTGACATTTTTATGTGTATCACAGCAAAGGGAGGGACTCTGAGAAACGGCAATATGGAGTTTAACCTTTGGATGAGAACATTCTTGCCTTTCGCGAGTACCTGTTTAAGATTTACGAGGTCTCTCACAAGCAGATATTGACTCTCGGAGTGCCAGCAGAGCAAGTGAGGCTTTTGGACTGCAGCTTAAGAGGGTTGTCATTGTGTTAATAATTTGCAGCAGCTGATATTGGATGAAACTGGTCTCGTCTCCAATGTCAAAGCAAGTCAGTTAATTTTCAGTCCCTCTTAACTGATTCTATACAATGACTGCTCACAATGCCTCTCATATTGATAAACTGAAACTAAGATATTTATTCATGCAGCCGTGTTTTCATTTGAACCTGCTTGCAGCTGCTCTCACAAAAACGCAACGCCATTAAAAGAATTAATATTTTGTCTCAGTGCAGTGTCCTGGCCTCAATCAATGAAGTCTCTTTTTTTTCTGGAATCACTCAGCGTATTGGAAATGTCAAATCCATCTTGGTGGCCTCTGTAATGAGTAGAGGGATGCTGGCTTAAAGTCATTCATTTTGTTTTATTGACCATTGAATTCCATAAGGAAAATCACACACTGAAGCCTCAGTCACATGTTAATGAAAACACGGTGGACCTTGAATATATTGCGAGAGGTCCTTCCAGAGTCTGAGCCGTAGAGCATATTTGGACATGGCTGAGCTAAATCAAATCAACAGCAATGTCATGCACCGGCCGTATAAAGTTGGTTTTGCACAGAAATAATTTTGCACAGAGTCCCCGCTGTGATTCTCCTCTTGGATTTCTGCGCTGGTGTAACTATTTCACCGTGGCTGAACGTCTGCTGGGATCTGAATCCCTGCTCCTCCATGTCATGTATAAGAGCTCCAGTGTTAAATGTAAGGAGTGCAGCTGACTTACACTGCTTTGTATCTGCAGTATCTCTGTTAGGAAATGGAACAGAAGCAGCCATTTCCTTCTGAAAGATGGATAACAGAACTGCAAGTGTTTTGAAGTGTAGATATCAATGCGGCTAAACCAGTCTCTCTGATGTCCCTAATATTGTTGTGGAGTCTACCATTTATTCAACAATGAAGCTCTATTATCTGCAATTCACATGTGGGACTTTCTCCACTTAGACACGATTAAAGGTAAATACACTTAAGTGCCCCCTGGGCCAAGGACTTCATTGGACCAAGGGGTGCACTTTTTTAAGCTTACTATTGGACCAGCATATGGTTTAGGCATGTGGAGAAAAGAAAAGCTGTGCACACAATGAAAGAGCTGGGTAATTCCATTTGCAATTGGACGTAACACTTTGCAACAAGATACATGGGCAGAGAGGGGATTGAGTGTGTATTCAGCAATAATCCTGGAGAGGGGGAGGGCAAGAGGACTCAAGCTGTGCAATTACCAGAAGAAAGAAACAACACAAGACTCTTTGCATCTGCACAGAACAGCACTGTTATTTCTTAATTTTCTAATTCAGCACGGCAAACACATTCGATGTGCCCTCAAAGAAGAGGTTTCCTTCGGGCTGGATGATTGCCGTATGTGCTCGTCACTCTGCTGCGCTTCCAGCTGTATTCTAGAGCTGTGATTTCATATGCTGTCTGCACAGCTTGTTGACTGAGTTCTGCTTCATTTAGTGCAAATCATGCTTTTGTTCGAGGGAAGTTTGTGTAGCCGTTGCTGCTCAGCGGTGTGTCAAGTATACAAATGTGTTGCCGTTTTGCCTCTTCCACTGACCTGTTTTCTGTACCTGAAGCAGAGCCCAGGCTGTCCCCTGGATTTCTGTTAGCCACAGAGGAGTCCAGTCAGGAACCTGGAGCCCAACGGGGTAGCAGGCAGCGAGGCCTAATGATGAGAGGAGGGGATTTGTGGCCGACAGTATCAACCCTAAAAGACACACATACACATATCTCTGTGTGGCAGCACAGTGACAGAGGGAAGGCCCTGGAGTGTCAACCCAGTTGTCTCTAAAGTCTGTCCACTGAGCTTAGGATATTGTATACAGGTCAACATGGCGGCTTCTATCTCACTCATGATGCAGGCTCTTCAACAAGCAAAACTACGTTAACTAACTCAGATGAAATAAAATGATTTGATTGCATGTGAAACGTACTGAGGTGTAGTGATAAGTCCGCAGGCAGTGTAGACTGCAACTCTGTAAATCTAGCATGATATCATGTATTAGTTGTGGCCATTATTACTGTTACCTTCCAAAGGATGGCACTGTGACAGTTTGTATTGTACAGTGTGTGTGTGTGTGTGTGTGTGTGTGTGTGTGTGTGTGTG
>JASGAT010329511.1:0-10089 GCA_030220025.1 Chelon auratus | reverse complement strand
AGGGTGAACAGGAGGGGGCTCAGCACACAGCCCTGGGGGGAGCTGGTGCTGAGGGTAATGGAGGTGGAGGAGACATTGTGGATCCTCACAGACTGTGGCCTGTCGGTTAAGATGTCCTGGGTGGAGCTCAGTCCGAGTGTTGTCAGTTTATGTACCAGGGTCTGTGGTATGATGGAGTTGAAGGCTGATGTGAAATCCACAAAGAGCATGTGAGCATAAGAGCCCTCGTTCTCTGGGTGAGGGCTGTGTGGACCACAGAAGATGTGGCATCCTCTGTGGATTGGTTCTTCCTGAATGCATACTGGTGCAGGTCCACATTTAGTTTAATCATCCTGATTAAACTAAATGCTGCAATTAGATTCACAGTTTAGTATAATACCTTCCAAGTGTTCTCAAAAACGAACTTAACCAACAGAGTAGTCATTTCATCTGACTTTAAGAGTTCTTGCTGTTAATTACGGACACTTGCACAACTGTCTTGCTGTTTTACTGTCTTGCACAAGACTTGTATGTATACACGATGCATGATTCCATGGAGAGATTTTTTAAAAGCAAAAATGCTAAAACTTGACTCATCTGTCCGTTTTAAAGCTACCTACTGTAGCTTGAATTCATTGAACTCAAGTCGCACACAGTAAGTGAGGCACTGTTGTAGGCTGATGCATCTCATCTTGCTGCAGTAGTTCTCCTCTTTATCTTTGGCACACATTGCTGGTTGATACACAGCTAGTGTGGGAAGGTTGGCCTCGATCAAAAAAAAGAAAAAAAAAAGAAAAAATTAAATAAAAAAAACCTGGCAAGGATTAGCTTAATTATTGTGTAAGCTTATTTGGAAAGGACTTGCATGCAGATGATGTTTCCTCATATCTAAAAATTCCACACTATAACGCTGGTATAATGTAAGTATTAATGAATGGAGATAAAGATATTGAGATTGTTCTCTAGTTTTGGATAAAAGTTACACTCAAGATAAGTAATCTGACTTGTAATAAAGTAAAAAACAGAGACAGTCACCACACTACAGCTTCTCCTGCCTGTATCTGTGTTCAGATGTCCGAGCGCTGTAAGGACAAGATAGTGATCCAGTGTTACTGTCCCCAGCTGGAACAACCGTGTATCAAGAGTCTTTGTGGAATAATAATGCGTTTAAACAATGCGCTGTGCCATTGATAATGCGGGGGAAAATGTAGAGAGAATATGAGTGTGTCTAAAGGAACAGATTTGCCATTATGGCCCCTGACATTTAGTTAGCCACTAATCATTGCCATCGGTGTGTGAGTGTGTGTTTCTGGGTGTGAGTTTGTGAATCCTAATCTAAGCCCCTGTAAATGTCTGGCTTCTGGGATGTGTTTGCGCTTCCATGCAGTCCTATATGAGTGTGTCATCTTGCACATGCCGGTGTGAGTAGGTGTGTGTTTTTGCACTCTAATTTGAGTCCTCATCATGGAAATGGCTGATATTAGCAATGGTTAATTAAAATGAATAAGGACAAAGGTCAGCCACTCAGCTCTCACGTCTCTGTTCTCTAGCGAGGGAATAGACACAGCTTAAGTGGAGACTTACTTGGACATTTTTTATTTGGGCCCTTGGAATGGTCTTTACAAGTAAAACAGCTTAACATAAAGGTAGACTGTCTGAATCCTCCTAATCTTAGAGTCAAACTGATCTATTATGGAAGGCTTGGTTGTTATGTGTGCATTGATTCTGGATCTAATTTATCCACAGCGAAAAGCAGAGTGATGTTTTAGTACCATTTGTGCTTTGAAGGTTTAAAATTGTACATCAGACTGAGCTTTAGATTACAGTAATGGGGTTGTTCCAAACCAGAAAATGTAGATTTACTTCCAGAGAATTTTCTTGGATGCAGCCCCACTTTAATTATCTTTTCTTTTCCGAAGTTCTTCTCTGCATGCCAGCACTGGTGGATGATATTAGATTAATGGACAGGGAAAATTCATCTCTGTTGTCTCTCACTGTTGCTGATAGGCGGTTAATATTAAAGAAGTTGTCATGGCTCTTACACTGCAAGGATGATAAGAATTGGGTTGTACATTTTATATTGGGAAAGACTAAACTGTAAACTGTGTTGACAGTCAGGCAAAAGCGGATTTATAACACAGCGTTCCAGGTGTCTGCAGTCCAATGACATTTAATAAAAAAAGAAAAAGGGAGAGAAGGAAATATTAAATAAAATAAAATGTAGTGAGTCATAATCACGGATTATTGCAACTATCATAATTTAGTTAGAAGCATGTTTGTTTGCGGTTGGTTTTCTGTCGTGTCTGCCCGTTGTCATGGTGAATTCAGCCCTAACATACATTTTCACAGCATTACTTGTATCACTGCAATGAGCGGACCATTATTTTCTGAGTCGGACTGAATTGCTCTTGGCCTTTCACATCATCATCCAGTCTGACATGTTGTTCATCTTAGCCATTTTCTGTTCGAGCGTGAGTTCGCCTTGTTGATTGCAGAAATGTGCTGATTTAAGACTCGTGAGGCTCTGTGAGTTGCCTTACTACGACCTGAGCCAAACGTATTCACACGTTTGACAAATTCTTTTTCCCACCTGACTGGCTTCATAGTGTTTTTCAGTGGTGGAATCAGCGGTCAATGAATGCGACAGAGGTTTGTTTGAATCACTCAAATAAAAGGAGATTAGGGCAGCAACAGTTGTTAAACCAGGCAAATGAGATGTTCACCACAGCTGTTTCGATCCTCTCTTCTTCTACAGAAATGTACGCTGTCAATCTTAAATAGACTCAATATAAATTATTTACAGGGAGGGTAAATTACTTTAAGTGTTGACTAATGCTGGCATCAGTAAGCTAGACCACAAACAAGCCACATATTGCCAAACATCCTCTTCTGAATGCATGTACGTTTAATGCTGTATCTACACAAACTGGCATTATCTAACTTTAGTCATGTTTCACATCAAATGCCTGGACCTCCTGTTCTCAAGATCTTTATTCAAGCTTCTCTTAGACCGTTGGTTGATCATTGGAACCTGCAAAGATTAGGCACATTAGTCTGCTGGTGTGTGCAACTTTACAACTTTACAACAACCTGCATATATAAAATGATAAGCAAAATGCTTTTTACTTGCAGTCCTAGTTTACAGTCCTAATCTCACTAAAATCAAATGATGAAATCTACTTTTAACATGCTTTTTGCTGAACATTCAGACTCCGTTTTAGGTGCGCGTTGAGTTTAAATTCAGATTTTTCATCAGCCATTGGTGTTAGCCTGTCGGTTTTTTGTTGCTGTTAAACAGTCGGTTTTCAGAGGTGTAAATCACAACAGAAACATGGGCTCTCTCACTTCTGCGTGGATTCAAGCACGGCCGGTCCTCTAGGCAGTGTTTACCATCCAATGCAACCTTCATCAACAGCGGGATGGCTGTGGAACAGATTTGCTGGAGGTGAAGCATTGGCAGACATCTCAGAGATACACTGGCCTTAATTGGGCAGATAAATATCACAGGCTGCACTCCCTGGCCCTACAGCACTGTTGCATACATCACCCTGAACGCAAACTGACCACCAGCAGTGGGGTGCCGCTTGCCTGTCTCATCCTTGAAATTTATCTGCTGGCCAAAGTGCAATTAAAGAGCAGAGAGAGATTTCCTCTCCTCAGTCTGCTTCCTTGACTTGTAGTTGGACTAGCATTTGGTTACAGCTGCCCTTTTTTGTAATAGAATTAAAGTGGCACAACACAGGATATATTATCAAAGGCACGAGATGGGACTCTATGATTTCAAATGATCAGAGTTCAGTATGAACATGTTCACTGTAGAGTTACAGCATAAACAAATAGCAGGGATTGACATCTGTATTCTGGAGTGTAGCTGAGGGTTTTTAATAATGAGCAATTTATTGAATATTCATGACGCTGGCCTTTTCCAAAGCCCTCAGTGGGTATGAATTTCCCTGTATTACTTAGATGTTGTTGAGTCCAAATCTTCTCCCATTAGCCAGTGTTGCAGGCGGTGAAGAAAACCAGTCAATACTGGGCGCCAGCTGACAAACACGTGCTGGATGTAAACACCTTCAATACTTGAGCGTGTGCTCATATCCCACACACGTACGCACACGCACCCACTCCTCTTTAGCACTTGAACCTTGAATTGTTTGGCAGCCCGTGCTATTTATCATGGACTTATGACTCACCAATGAGAGAAATAAATCAGAGAGGCACAAAGAGAGACTTTGACAAACAATGAATGTGTTTAGACCCTCATTCCACAAAACTCCTTGAAAATTCACTGCTCTTCCTGAAAACTCAGACTTCTTCTGTAGCACATGGCTCAGTCAGACAGATGCATGTTAATATTTCAACATAATGGCTTAATGTCATTACAAATGGATCTAGTAAGATAGGGCACTGCACATTGCTCTGATGGTAATGGGTGTTCTAGAAATGAGAATATGTTAAGAATATGTGAAAAGATACCCATCTGAACTATCTCCCGTCCATCCACAAGCTTAAGTGTCCTTGGGCAAAACACTGAGGCAATGGCAGACTAGCACCTTGTATGGGAATTCTAATGCCGTGTGTATGAAGGAGAAACATAATCCTTTTAATACCACCAAGGTATGAACGCATATGTAAGTGTAAACCATTTACTATTCTTGTTACTCAGTTAATGATAGCATTTGAATCTAGCTACTGTAACAATGACACCTCAAAGCGTTTTGTGTATATTGGCCATAGACTGTATAAAGATGGAAGGAACAGAAAGCAAGTAGAGCTCCCCCTGGTCATAAGCGCCAACGCCTCCATGTTAGTGGATGGGACTTGGGTCAAACTAAAACAAACAAAAGCATGTCAAATACGTTTTTTTCAAGGATAGGGATTTATTTTAGATACTTAATATCATACCGATGCATACTCAAGTGTTCATTTTTCTGATAAATAAATACATAAAAACACAATACATAAGTGTATAATCCAAAATTTCTTTGTAACTGGTGGAGGTAGAGCAGAGCGTAGTATTAATTAAATGAAAAGACGAGTGAGTCTGGCGAAAGTGTGGGCAGATCATTGTTAACCTGGCTCTGTGTGGCTCCACTCTCCACCGTTCTGCAAAGACTCGCAAGGTGGCGCCGCTCCTATAGATCCTTTTGCGGCCTACGTTAAGACTTCAACGCGGCGGTTAGCTGGAGGCAAACACCATAGTGTGTGTACCTTCAAAACATAGCTAGCAATAATTTGCTAGCTCCCACTAGAAAGTTAGCTGACATTAGGATAATGAGCTATGCTGATATGCTGATACTTTGACAAAGAGCTTCATTTACTTCATTTTTTGCAAAACACAACACAGCTAACAAGATTTTGCCTTGCCTATTTTACAATAGCCTCCGTTGGCATATGCATTAGCATATAACTATTGCATATATAACACATATGTAGTTAAGTTTATGGTTGTCAAATACAAGATGTAGATTACTTACCCAGCCATGCTAATGCAGTTAGCTGTCAAGATGTAGCTGCTGGTTTTGTTCACAATAAGCCAAGCCTGATACAGGTCAGTATTCCAAATTTGCTCCTAGCTACGCAGAACTTCGGCTTGGACAACACAGAACTCTTGTTCATAACCATTCAGGACATTATTATAGGTATCTGTGGATTCATATGCCCTCATTTTCTGTTTAGTGTACATACTTGGTTTTTCTATCAAGTATCTGACTGCTGCACAGTATTTAATCCTGTCAGATCCTTCATCCATTTTGTTATTGTGTACGGGTTGGCCAATGTGGTCCCATCTATTAATGTTAACTTTTTCCAGTAACACTCTCAGTCCTGGTGTGACTGAATATATTCAGATAAAAACAGAACTGTTTTCGTCCACCATTCTCAAAAACAAGCTGACGGAAGCTGCTTGTCTGTGTTATCTCACGTATCCCTGTGGATTTTTTCGCCTCCAGCTAAGCCCCGCCCACTAAAAAACGTCATCATGTTAACTGTCACAAAAGGGGTCTATCCCTGGGAAACTAGCATTACTTTGATCAATGCAAGGGAGTGGGGACATGTTGTTTATATTTATATACAGTCTATGGTCTTGACTCAGGAAATATCTGAATCATGACAAACGGATTAGCAAAGGGCCGGTAAAGAGCAGATCTGAACACCCACTGAGCTGAGCTCCTTCCCTCTGACTAGGTGAAGTGTGTGTCTGCTGGCTGCCAACTGCTTTCTCTCCATTAATCATGACCCGGGTTCTAAAGTTTGAACTTTGACCTTTAATGCTGCATCAAGGCCCAGTGACAGATGGAAGCAGAGCTTTGTGTCCTCACATCTAATCACCCAGTTCACACACATACACATCCACACTCATCACACACGGGCTGAGATGCACAGAGGATCACCCATAGCAACGGTCGTTTGGTCACTGGCTGATATTTTGTAGTGGGAAAGCAGTGTGCCCTCTGACAGTCTTAGTGTTTCCTAATGACAGTGAACCATTTAAAATAAGCCTCTTGTGTGTCGCTGCGCCTTTCAAAGACACTTTGAAGCCACGCAGTTAATTGAAAACCCAGTGATCATTCATGAGAGTAAAAAGAGTGCCCCATGTAGAGGAATTTTGTTTATAAGCAAGATGCTGTGGCGGAAAGACGCTGATTAGCATGAATAAATTAGATAGCTTATCTTTGAATTACATGCCCAGTGCAGCTCTCCCATTGAAGATTAATAGCCTCTCACAAGGTATTTCGAAAAGTTCATTTTCATCAATTGATTTCCCTTAATTCACAAATTCCCCAGAACTGCATGAAATTGGTAACAAGCTCTCCATAATCACGCTTTGTGCATCGTTAACCTCAGTGGCAATTACTCATCATATGTATCGGTTGTGACATTTGCGGAAGCATGTTATTTTTGCACCATTAGATAACGACAGGAATATTATCATCAACTAATGGTTAATTACAAGTTGAGCAGAAATGGGGTCCATAGTTTCCTTGGATTTGTGCAAGGGGCTTGTTTGCAGGAAAAAAAAAAAAAAAAGTTGTTCATCTTACGCTATATTAGCCTGATCATCTCACTATCTGCTAAACTGTTCCATCTGTTCCATCAAATAAACAAGAGCCTCAACATGGTGACAATTGTTTCACTTTGACTCTGGCAACATCAGACCACTGTGGGTACATTTTGGAGGCCCGAAGTAGAATTGTCCAATGTTTTCTTTTTCTCCAAGGCTATCATCACCTCACCAGTACATTATTGTTACCGCGGTATAGGGGTCATTTCTGTTTCAGTCACAGACAGGAATGCTGCTTGAAGCAAAAAAGTGGGCCAGTGAAATAAATTGAGAGGAAAAAAATAGAACTTCAGGCTTTCATCTAAAGTAAATGCCATGGATTTTTACTGTAAGAATGTATGCCAGGTGCATTTACAGTGATACAGCGAGGTGCAGGTTCTTATTGAGACGTATGAACAGAGAAAAAAACAAAAACTAGGTCACTCTATCACAAAAAAAAGCCACGAGAGAACAATCCCATGTTAAAGATTTGCACCTGTAATATAGTACACTCAAAACAATCTCTCTGCTGCAAAAGAGGCTAGTGCAGCTGCTGACATGCAGTATTTCATCACACTGTACCGGTTTTCCCACACCGTCACATACTATCCCCTAGGCGTATTCCTGTAGTACATTAATAGGGTAAATCACTGGAATTTATCATACGTAATGATACCATTATGGAATAATGTTCATCAGCTAATGTGCGCTTGCCAAGAAACTATTTATGTCTTTATCCATTTGCTGTCTGCTACAACCCCTCACATCTCAATCTTTTATTAACCTACCCAACATTTTAGCCACAAGGAGAACTTAGAATGTGAAGAGATGCCAAATACTGACAAGCGATAGGAGATGATGAGATTTTATGTTTTGGCCCTGGTATTCTAGCACTTAGTCCACCTCCTCTGTTGCTGCTGGGCTCAAATAATTGGAAAGAAAAGGAAAACATCTCCTTTTTTTCTGAACATTTTTATTGCTTTTTGTTATTGGCGTATAGGTGTGTGTGCGTTTTCCACTGAAAACGACTGAGACTGATATGTTTAATAACACTACGAGAGCATAGAAAGCAATATTACAGGTAGAGTGACTTTTAAGGTTTATGGTGCCAGGAATCAAGTATGGTGTTATTTGACTGAAAGAATACACTTAACGCACATGATCCAGCTTTTGAAGATTTGTACATTTTAAGTCAATGGACTGAGTCTGAGGCCCATCAAATGATGGCGTGATAGACAATATCTGCCATCGGGAAAGTCCTTTCCAGTCACTGAGGTTACATGGTTCTGTCACATGCATGTTGAAATAAATAAATAAATAAATAAAAGTAACATCTAATAATGACAGATTTCTCTTTCCACTTGGACGAACTTTTACCCAAGTTAAGTATTACAAATTATCTGCGCCTGCTTTATGACTGCAAACAGAAGTAATCCCTTTGAGTAATATAATCTGTCAGTGTTTGTGTTTAGTTTCCGTGTCTGACACCTAATTAACAGAGAGGAAGTTGGTTCTTTTTTGCCGCATGCAATGAGGAAAGGGAATTGAAAATCTTTAGGTAGAGCTCTGTGGGAAATGCCTCATTATGGAGGTGTATATTACGCCCTAGAAACAGAGGTTTATTTTACAAGTCCATTATAATCCATCTGTATTAGTGTCATAAACTTTAGAACAGGTAATTTTACAATCGTAAGTATCATTTCAAAAATATCCCCAGGATTACTTCTCTGTATCAAGCAAAGCTGAAAAGTAAAACTTTAATCTACCCCTAATCCAATTCTAAAATGCTTCAGCTGCTGATTAAAGAAAGTCTGTCCTCAGACCAGAACGTCTGTGTTTTAATAAGACCATTATATTGTATTGTGTTTGGACAGGAAACATGCTTGGGGCACTTACAGCATCTTATCCATTTTCATGTTGTTCAGGATGATGGTGAAAAATGAACGAGGACTTTCTTGTTCTTGTTGCCTTTTCTTTTCCTTTCTCCCAGCCTTCCATGACTCATCGCCCATACTGCCGTCCATCACAACAAGTGGCCTGGCTTCCCCTCTGTGCTCTAATTGGAAAGCTTGATGGCAGTAGGTTTAGCCAGTAATGGGGTCCTGCAATTTGGTAGTAGAAGTCATCCTGGAGAAGCCTGTCAGGATTCATAGGAGATCCCAGTTACATGCAAGCCAGTCTGCAGCCCCAGAAAGAAAAACCCTGCATTCTAATAGTTCAGCTGTAAGCATTTCTGTAATTCAAGGTGGTGTCATTAGAGGCTTATTTATTCACCCGCGGTGTCTGGCAGGAAGGAGATGATGTCACCTAGATCAGCTGTGGCAGCTTACTCTCAGCACCTCCTGCAGGGCTGGAGGAGAGAAATTAGAGAGGAATGGGCAAACATGACAATCATAGCATCGTTAATGAATTAGCACATAAAGAAAACAACAAGCCCCGCTTGTATCGAGCAAAGGCTTTTGGGGTAGCGCAGTCACGAGTGTTTCTACAAGCGGAGGTGTAGAAGGATAATGGAGCTTTTAGTGAGAAGCACCTTAAGAAAAAAATAATAATAATAGTAATGGACTTGTTTTAACCGAAAATTTCGCAACCCAGGATTCCCACAACAGCAGTTAACACAGCACTGGTAAACATGGACGTGAATAATTTCCACCTTAGGTTTTAACAAATTTTCTCATCTTTAACCAAATGGTCAGTTTTGGTTACTTTTACTTGTCAGGTCCAACTAGTTTAGTTGCCTCAGCTTGGAAACAATCTTTGGCTGAGATGAAGGCTTTTTGGCACTTTACCCAGCCACACTTGGAGAGTTTTTTTAAGCCAAGATTTACGAGGTGTTGGTCTAACAACAAGTTTTTATTGCAAAATATGTTGTGGTAAAAACTGATTACCATTTATAGAGACACAATGTGAGCTTTTAATACCACCTGTACCACATTGCAATACGTGTATTATCTTCTGGTCTCCCTAGTGTTAATTTTGTCACCTATTTTTAATTTAGTCTTAGTCTTAGTCTTGTGCCAAATGTCCTTGTTAGTTTTAGTCATATTTAGTCATTCACATATCTTTTT
>JASGAT010329501.1:0-16132 GCA_030220025.1 Chelon auratus | reverse complement strand
TGTTCTTTAATTCACCTGTCAGTGGCCATAATGTTGTGCCTGATAGGTGCACATGTTCATATACTGAGCCATTCAACTTTTTGAACACAACTCACTGTACATTAACTTACATACTCTACTAGAACTTGAAGAAGCACTTTTGAATAGTTCACAGAATTATTTGAAATCATTAGCAAAGTGAGAATACTTTCTCTATGTCTCTTGTTGCTCAGTAGAATCCAATACTTGCCAATACTTTGGCAGCTGTTCCTTTATGGTGCCATGGCAACCAGCATAAAATGGCAGAGGTAAGTGGCTGGTGAAGGTGCAGTAAAAGGCCTGTTGTAGTGGTCCACTGTATGTGTGTGTATGGCGATATTTCATACATTCAAGTAAATAGATAGACAGACAAAAGCCAGTACGAAAATGGTGTCCTGGAACAAAAAATAAACACCCAAAACTTATCTAAGTAGCTCAAGAAAGACAAATTGCAAACTGCAATAGCTGCATCCGCTGTATCAATGCTCCAAAAACAACATTAACAAGGACTAATGTTTAGGCTCAGGTAGTGCTTATAACATGATCTGTGTGCTGCCAAGGATAGTAAGACTGTCTGTTAGCACACTGTGTTAAGCAGTTATGCATTTACTTCTAACAATATGAGGATACATGCAGTCATAAATATGTACGTCAACTCTATTGCTTCCATAAACCCCAAGCCATAATTTATTTGTGTGCTTGTACATGCACAATTACATCACGAATTAAGAACATAATTATAGGGAGTTATAATCACGGGACATTTCAATGTGAGCGACTGTTCACACCAGGGACTTAAGCCATTACTCAGCCATCTCTTTCTGAGCTTTTATGATTATTGATCATCATCTGTCATTGTGAGAAAAATGTATGTGGGTCACAATACAATCCAGTGGCAGTGGGGGATCATTAGAAGCAATAGCCTATCTAGTGTTTCCCACAGGATGAGAATTTACATCCAGTTGTGGGAAGCAGTGTGTGTGACCAACATGCAGAGATTGATGAATGCAGAGCACAAACCGTGTAATTTTTTGCAACTACAATTTAGCATTATTCCCTTAACGCCCTGCATGCAGGCTACTGGTAGATGCTAGGAACAACAATTACAAACAAATTAAAATAGATTATAGTTCCAATTATCTTTGGTAGAGTGAACTTGTGTTGTGTCGATCCCAGATGCTGAGGTAGACCTGGCATGGTATTACGTAAGAGAGATGCAAAAACTTGCATGAATTTACAAAAGTAACTTTTAAACAACACCAGCCTCATTACAGAAGTCTTTGCTGCAAGTCCCCTTTTCCCACCATTGCTCTGTTATCTTCAATGAAAAAGCGGATAACGATTCAGCAAAAACTCAGTGGTTCAGCTCCAACCCCGCTCCATCACTAAATAATGAGAAGAGACGCAGAAATAGTAGATTATACCAGCTACACATCACTAAACAGCAGCTCCCAACCAGATGAGGCCGGTTGCTGTGAAATGTCTAGAATTAATGATTTTTTATAATATCTGTGAATTATGCAATGATTTGCTTGACTACATTCTGCTATTGCAAATGAGATGCTATTAGAAACAAATGAAATTACAATGCATTCGGAAAGTATTCAATTCCCTTTCTGTTTTTGAGTTGGGTTTAAATACACAATTTGATTTGATTTTAAGTGAATACAATTTACATAGAACTTATTCAATAGGAAAAAGTAGCATTTATCATTTACAAAATTATTCAGACCCTGGCAGTTTAAAGAAGCCCCTTTAGGCATCTTACAATTTAAAGTCTTCTTGGGTAAGTCCCTAAAAGCTTGTCACACTTTCAGATTCAGTTTATTCCACTCTCCCCAAGGTTGCAATTTGGAGCGCTTCATTTATCCTTCTGTCACATCAGACCAGTCTCCCTGTCTCTGGATTAAATCTCCATAGCATGATGTTGCCACTACCATGCTTCACCATAACAATCTTATTAACCAAGAGATAAGGAACTTTCTGGTGTTCATCAGATTTAGTGCTTGGACAACTTGGCAAAGTCAATTTTTGTCTCATCAGACCAGATAATAATTTTACCAAAGCTGCCAGAGAGCTGTAACTATAGCTTGGCCAAAAACCAAGTGGGCTGTCACCACTTCTTATTCACAAGTGGCTCAAGAGAGGAACGTTTTAGACATGGTCTTCATTCTGGGAGGTCTGAAGTAAGACCCTTAAGTTTTTTGTCACGTCCCTGACAAGGCGTTTCTTGCTTGGTTACTCAGTGTGGCAAATCAGCTAACTCTGGGATTTACCAGCGGAATATCAACGTGCTGAACAACAGTTTACCACTCTCATACTGGCTGATTCCTGTTTGCCTCCGACTGTGTGCTTTGTGTACAAATGTTAAAAATGTAGCTTTTCGGTCTGTGGCACCTCCCTGAATTGATTCTAATGCCAGATGCTTTTGGTGAAAGCCTACAAGATGCACAGCTGGCGGGTCGAAGATGATAAACTTCAGTGAGCCTGAAACCATGCAATGTTGTAGCAGTTCCATCGGTTGCCTGATATAACACAATTAATTTGCACACAAATAGCTTCCAGTGACATCAAGAGTTTGTTAAATACTGCATCACAAAGCGTGGAAGGAAGTTAATTTCACTTCGCAATGTCGTGTTGATTAGTATTTGAAAAATTGCAATAGTATTTTATCATGAGCCTCTTCCACTTACTCAGACAAGCGGTGGCATTTATGTGCTCATGATTTTAAGCTGAAGAGATGGCAAAACAGATGTGCACAGATGGTGTCAAGACATCCTTTAAAAATGAAAGCCCTTTATTGTCTCTTTCAAAGTGCACCGAGGTTTATAGATTGGGCCTCGATTACTTGTCTTGCGGGACTCTTGCATGTGAGCAATTTACCACTATTAACTCAATTTGACACGGCTGCTTGCTACCATGGTGCATTTCATCAGATATCATGACACACTAATAGTATTTGTTTAGCTCTATCCTGTCTGGCATTAAACCTGATGCTGGTATCAGTCTTAAAAAAACGTATCCGAAACATCCCTACTTGTCCTTTTGGCATATTTACAACCAAGTCCTAGTCTCATACGTTTCTGGTAGCTGAATCATGGAGTTGGTTTTGTTCAAGGATATCTCTGTTTAGCTACGTACACCAATCAGCCACAACATTATGACCACTGACAAGTGAAGTAAACAACACTGACCATCTTGACGAACAACACAATGTTCTGCTGGGAAACTTTTGGACTTGGCATTTGTGTGGATGTTACTTAGACATATACCACCTACCTAGAACAGACCAGGCACCCCCACCCCATAGCAATGACACTCCTTGATGGCAGCAGCCATCCCCAGCAGGATGCTGGACCTGGCCTCAAAATTCACTAGATCCCAAACTGATCAAGTATCTGTGGGATGCACAGAGGGCCCTCCCCTCAACCCATAGGACCCAAAGGCCCCCACCAACAACATTTTGTTGCCAGACATAACAGGACACCCTCAGAAGGCCCATGTCCATTCCCTTATGAGTCACAACTGTTTTGGAGGCACAAGGGAGACCAACACAATATTAGGAAGGTTATTATGTTATGTCTGATCAGTGTATATTCTTCCTTCAATACCATCCCTCCTGAGAACACCTGTAGTGTAGACTGATGTATTTTATTTTACTAGTGTGTCTCAGGTAGAGGATATCAGGGACTAATCTGATCCTGTATAAACGCTGCCACTTAGAATGATCACCTATTATCACCAAAGAAAAGCCACTGTACCAACATAGAGATAAGAGCGTGCACACACATCTCTGCCTATATATCTGACTCTTTGACTAAACTTTTTGCAGTATTGTAATTTGTCTGTAAGTTTATAGAAATTCTGCAGTACATTCTTACCTCAATACACCCAACCCTACCACCACATCTCTTTCTTCTTTTGCTCATCCTCTCCCCAGACCCAAATTTTGTCTGTTGTCGATGTGTCGTGACTGTCTGCCAAGCGCAGTAATTACAGTACAGCAGTAGGAGCTGAGCAATAGGGAGAGAAGCAGCATATCAAACATTAGTGCGCAGGGCATTTGGGTGTAAAAACTCATTCTCAGAACTACAGGCTGCCGCCTGCCTCAGAGTACCAGACCACTGCTATTATTGTCTTCATTTCAGCTTATGTATTTAGAGATAATATACACCCACTGAAACCAGTTTTATAACATATTGTATATGACACAGGTTTAATCTGAAATGAGGACACTTACACTTTATGTCTAAAAATGGTTCTCACCCATTGACACACACATACTCATACACACACACACGCATGCTGATGTATTGCCTATTACACTGCAATGACAGTACTGGCAGAGGGCCCAGAGCACTGGATAGTTTATGATGTTGGAAATAATAGGTGTGGTTAAAAATAACTTTATTATAAAATGCACCTCAGTGACAATAGTTACGTATGCAATGGGGACAGACTAGCAGTCAGGAGACTAAGAGGAGAGCATGTTACACAAACAGTGAGGGTGGGAGGGGTTACAACAGAAATGTACAGACAGGGTTGCCAGACATTTATATGCTCCTAAAATTGTTTGGAATATTGCGAGGATACAACTGGACACCTGGATGGGTATGCTGACTTGATACTTTACAATGCACACAAACTACAAGTCTGTACATGTATAAATGTTTAACAGTTAAGCAGACTGTTTTGTTTCCACCAGGTAGAAATTTGTAGTGGCTAAAATATAGTTGGGAGAAGGCTGCTGGGTTAATAAAATCTCAGCCTTTGCTCATATCTGACATTTCGTCAAGGATGTAATATACCCTGAAACTGAAAAAAACACACACATACACAACTCTGCAGGGGAAAGGCTAATCAATAGCCTCCAGAGAAGGGTTAGAGATGAAGTGTTCATTTCTCTAAAACTACAATAATGACCTAATACCTCCACTTTTGAGTCCGCAGAGCTCTGTGTGCTTTTGCGTGTACGTGTGTTTTCATGTGGGTGTGTATGAGCGCCTGTCTGCATTTGCTTGCATGTGAAATTGCAGCCCTTCAGCCTAACAGCCAAGAGAGAAAAACGATCCCCTCCTGTTTCAGGGGCAGTGAATTAAGAGCTGTTGCCTCCAATGATTTTATTTATTTATTTATTTTGTGCTTCACAAAGTACACCAACCACTTGGAACAGGAAAAACGATCGAAAAGAAAGAATTGTAAATAAAAAGTGAATGTGTACTGCATTTATATATATATATATAAAAAAAAACACAGCTCACTGATAAGAGCTGCATTAATACACTGAACTTGCTGTGTGGTTGACCCCACCACTGAACCAGATGTTTACCTCATACGCATCTGAGCATCTTCAGGGGTGGTATAACCAGTGCAGAAGTGTGCATGTGTGTGTAACACATAGGAACAGCTGTTTGGTGCCACAAATATGCACTCATACGGCACAAACAACTGTCCTGTTGTTCGCCAACATGCCGCACACTAAGCCCGTACGGGATGATGGGATCGGTGAATGAATTTCCATTTTAGTTCCCAAGCAGTGTCATTTCTCAAGCACGCTCAGCATTGTTAACTAAAGCCTCACCCTCTAAAACACCTGAATACCCTTCAGCCACATCTTTCACTGCCTCCCATCTACTTAAGAGACGCAATTCCGTCAACCTATACTATTTGAAAAATGAATATGTAAGTCAGAAGGGTTGCCATGGAGACCTAGCCCCATGAGAGGTTGAAAGCTTGCGTTTCACAGTTGGGTTCGACTTGACTGTTGTCTTAAGAGGTCGATCTGGATAGGCAAGTATTAAGTGCCTTAAATGTACATCTTTAGCAAAGACTTGCACCTAAATTCACTTAAATTGTGCTCAGCATACTTCAACCTGTTACCACGGATATAAAAGAGTGGTCTTAAGGCTAAAAATGAAATACACATTAAACCAAACTAAGAGTACAGTCATGATCAGTTGTGAACTTTACTGGGTATTGGAGTATTTAACGTTTAAAAAGAAAAAAGAAAAAGTATGTTTATATTGTGACTGTTTGCAAAACAATAAATAAATAAATGTGTGCTAAAGGCTTTAGAAGATGCCAGCTGAAATAGTTATTGCCTTTGCACTGGGAGGCAAACGAGAGGCCTATCTCTCTCTCTCTCTCACACACAAAAAAAAATGCGATACATTCTACACTCAAATACACACATACATATAAACCTCATTAAGAACTAATTAGTAGGAATAATTCAGTGGAGTATCTCCTCTCATGTCTCGCTCTCTCCCTCCCATTGGTGTCAATACCTTTTGCCAATGGTAATTACCTGTCGCTCTCCTAAACCTAAGGGGATATTTGCTATGTGTGTGCAAATATTCGGTTTAAGTATGTGGATGCAGCCATCTAATAAGAACAACTTAATCCAGCTGTATTTTAACTTCATGGTCAATTTCAAGGTCCTTCACAACTTCTCACAAAGATAGCATAAATCTAGCTCTTACAATCTCTTCAGGTGATCAGTCCCCAAAACCGCCCAGTGCAATGTAGCATGTACTGATGTGGAGAGGTGATTAGCATCTGTTTAGAGGTGAAACAAGCCATACTACAACTGCCATGACTTTGTATATCCAGTTTCTTTTGGATATGAATATTTAATCGTGAGTCTATCGAGAAAATAAATAATTAAATATCTTGTAGAGTGCCAACTCACATTTACATACAAGGACGGTCCCAGATTGAGGTGGCAGATTTTGTATAAAAATGTTCTTTAGTGGAATTACTTATAAGCCTACAAAGGCTCAGAGGGAGAAAAAAAAGGAGAGAAGAGGATTAGTGATGAGAAAGAGGAAAAATAAGGCAGCTGGAAAATCAATCAACACGTTTCCCAAAAATTGGCCATGTCTGCCCACTATAATGTGATTAGGCAAAAATAAAAGTTTTGTTAATGTTAATAAGATTCCTTTGAGTAAAGAACCTGAATTTAGGGTCAGTATTAAGTTTACTGACCAGACAGGACAAACTGAAAATGGACATATATTACTCCATGGCCTGTATGTTATATCAGAGGCCATGGAGTACTCTATGTAGTTTATATCTATAATAAATACATATATGTGGTTCAGCTCACTTCTGTACTATCCATGGCTGTTAGAAAAACTAATGGATCTGCTAAACTATCTGCTGGTGTAATCCCTACAGCCCCTTTGGGACAA
Source organism: Chelon auratus (assembly GCA_030220025.1). Taxonomy (NCBI): domain Eukaryota; kingdom Metazoa; phylum Chordata; class Actinopteri; order Mugiliformes; family Mugilidae; genus Chelon; species Chelon auratus. The sequence continues at coordinate 8,921 of JASGAT010329501.1, read as the reverse complement.
TGCAGGCCCCCACTGACAGTCATATACACAGGCTTAAGTGTTGCGGTATTCGTTAATCTTGTAAACATCCTTTCACTGATCTCTCATTAATTCAGCCCAGAGGATGACAGGGAGGGAGAGAGATAAAGAACGAGAGAAGGAGAGAGAGAAGGAGAGAGAGAAGGAGAGGGAGAGATGCATTTGAAATTGACTTCATTAACAGCCAGTGTAAAAGCCAGCTCTCTCATCTCTTTTAAAAACATGGTAATGCAAATCATGCTCATCTCTGCTGTTGGAACAACATAACAGCTTTATATCTGCATTCTACAATTATAATTTAAAATGCTGCGTTTGTCCGTGTGTCTCTGACCTCTCTGTGTAAGTGAAACAGACATTTACATAAATGTGAAGACCTACAGGCCTCAACGCCTTACTTTTGCTAGCCGTCCCGTTTCGGTTACAACGACTTCCCTGAGTGACATTTCTGAAATTAGGTCCTTGGTAAACTATAGTTTAACATCGTCTCAGAAAAAAAAATCTAATTAAATACTTACTTTGAAAAGATTTTATCATACAAGAAACTACATTCATTTCCAGTACTGTGCAAAGACTCTTGAGAAATCTAACTAGCCTTAAGTCATCCTGCAGTATGACAACCCCAATGTACAGAAAGATGTATCCTCTGTCATAAGAACAACAAGAATGGCATGGATCCCACAAAGCCCTGATCCCATCAACCCAGTCAGTCAGGGATTACATCAAGAAACAGATTTGAGATTGCAAGGAGACATCCTAATCCAACTGTATGGAAACCTGTGCTGCCACATACCTTAAACATGACCCTAAAATTGCTCTCAATATTAAGGGTTATCACACCAAATACTGATTTAATTCACTTTTACTCTGCATACTGAAGTTGTTACTTATTTAACTAATGAATTAATTACAACACTGTTTGTAGGTATTCTCAATTAATTAATTTCAGCAAGTCCATTACAGTGTGTACACTGCATCAAATTCTGCAGGCAACAGGACTTGATGCTGAAGTGCAACTGCAGGTTGGCCTGGCAGACTCAGATCAGAACAGACACCGAGACAGATGGTGATTTTACACCAGCATGGGAAAAGAAATGGCTCTTTAACATCAAACCTCAGCAAATTACTTTGAAACCAGCTGGCCAGACACAAAAAAGGAATCGAGAGTCTGGGGAACCGGCCAGACTTGTAAGCAGAGGTGCAGGAATGTGCAGGAATCATGGTAAACCAGACAAGATGGGAAACAGCCTTTCCATACACTTTCTAAGATGTCTGCATAATTATGATTTAATCTGCATGTTTACGAAGATGGTGATTAATGTAAATGATAAAAGGCAGACAGACAGATGGAGAGACAAAGAAGCCTGCAAACAAACATTTAAACCAAAATTGTAAATGGGTATTAATCCATCTCCTTACTCTTGAATCTAAGCCTAAAAATACAAAATAAATCCAATAAAATAATTAAAAATAAAATGCCATTAGTCATCCTATCTTTGTCGCTTCTATAGGCCTGTCACATTGCATCCAATGCTATCAGCACACCTGTCTATGAATATGTACTGCAGCATATCTATGGTTAAGCTACTATTGTTCATCTAGCACAGCTGTGGGTTCTGATTCACAACATTTCAAATAGTCAAAAGTTGTGTGACAGGTAGGCACATTATTACTATGTATACATTATATATACACTATACACAACTTTCCATCACTGAAGGCGTTATATTCGGTTAGTTCTAATTTTTGTTTTTAAACAGTGTGAAAAATGCAGAAATTTTGAAATAAAGTGCTTCCCCTGTGTCTCAACCAACACCAGCGAGTGAAATAGTTCTCTGATGCTGTAGTTATTTAAAACATACATAGTTGAGTATTAAAAAGCCACAGCTATAGAAAGAAAACCAGAGAGGCATGCAGAATTGACATCTAAAGCACACGGTCAGCTCTTATCTCATTGTTGTAAATAATCACATTGAAAAGTGTTCAATACTTAGATTAGGAGTTCATTTTTGAGATCTGTTTATTTATACAGACCAAAATCTCAAACTGTTTATTTGCAAGACATTTTACAGTTTGACACGTCTCTGTACCTAGATCTTGGAAAACCAAATGTGGTGCTCACCGCTCATTCTTTGTCCTCAACATTAAGCTTTTCATCCACTGTAAGTGATTTAAATTTATCACACAAATGGCTTCATCTTCATCCAAGGGTAAATCCATTTCTTTTACTGTTTGCATTGGATAAGCCTGCTCCTCAGCAGATCTGACCTTGATAAATGTGTTGCTATGACAACCAACCCAACAAGTGTTTCTAAGAACCAACAGATCTGGGATAGCATTAAACTGTCAGCAGCTTGATCTGACTAAACCATTAATCCTGGCGCAGTATAGAAAACAGGCCCCTGTTGCCACATGTCAGAGGATGTATTAATCATTGATAAGTGATGGTATGACACCTATTCACAGAATTACACTTTATTTTCCAGGCTTGCAGAGGCGTGAATGTTGTTCTACCATCATCAATTGTTGTTTTGATAAAGCAAAGGAATCACAAGTGAGTGGCAAATGTTTCTGGCAAATGGAGAATGATTCTGGTTTAAAAAATGTTATAGTTTTTTTTTTAAGGTTTCAGCAAGACATAGCGAGTGTGTTAATTAGTGAGCTGTACTGATGCTGGTGGATTGGGTGTTGATACACATGTGCTATGGTGGTTTTATTCATTCGAATTAATACAAATATCTTCTCACTGTGGTCGTTTTATTTAATTACTATTTTGGAACAGTTATTTGGATAATTAATTACAGTAGCTGGCAGGTTGTTCAATTCGACGCCGCTCACTCAGCCAGTATGGGCAATGAAATAGCATCCTGCTTCCAATTTTTGCTCCAAAGAAGTTGAAATTATGTTCGGTATGGTAAGTATGGCACACGCCCTATAACATCTACATACCTCTCGGATACTGGTAGATAGATTTGGTGATGATTAGTGTATAGATGTCTTTCTTTTTTGATTATTCTGTGGCACTTGCATGCCCACGTGAAAAATATGATTACAACCTCGCAAAAAATACTGATTCAGAATGATAGGAAACACTTTGCCACTCCTGTTTGGGAAGTTTCTTTGGGATACCATTGCCAAGAAGGGAGTCCTCATCTTTATATCTTGTAAGTGAAACATGAAATACAGTCAGCTGTAAAAACCTGTATTCATGTAGAGTTGTAGTCATGTTGTAATCATCTGCTGTTTGACGGATTTTCAGTCGTTTCTGCATTCAAAGATGTTGGGAAACTCCATGAAGTTGTTTTCAGTTGTCACAAATTGATTCCCTGCTTGGCAGTAAAACACATTACATGAGCCACTAAACCTGGCCAATTAAACCGTTTTTGGGGTGAGTGACTCTCAAAGACTCACTATAAACAGACTGAAAACACCTGCTAGCCAAGAATGTTAGGCCTATAAACAACACATAACACAACACTCATTGCAGAAGACTGTCTTGCACTGCCACTCTTGAAAATAAATGAATATTAGAGGATAGAGATCTCCACTTTCCAAATTTAACTTCCACAGCATAACTTTCTTTCTCAAAAAAACAAACAAACAGATAAATAAAAGTGACAAGCCCCAATTTTCCCTGACAGTGCAGATTAATGCCCTTTAAGTGTGCCTTCACTCAGTAAAATGCATCGCCATACTCAAAGTGATACTCAGGTGTTTTAAAGAGCCATCACACCTCGTTTTCATCATTTTATCTGCCTGGGGAACACACAAGTGGTGTTGCCTCAGGTAAAGCACCTCCTCAGCAAGCATATATTTTACTTTTACATCTGATATGCATGAAGCCAACCCTGAGGTTTATGGCCTGTGGCTGCCTGCAACCAAATAAAGACCAAAGAGAGGCCTCAGCCAGAAAACTAAATAAAAATGAGTGCGCTCAAGATACAAACCTTTATTTGAAAAACACATTTATCAGCCCTGACACCGATAATCCATGCTGATTTAATTCAACATGGCAATGGGTAAAGATTCAGTGGCTGTGTGTCACCACAGACACTGTGGGATAAGTTAAAGGATTATTATCTTATCTCATCTTATGAATATCAAAAAGCTTTAAAGAAAGGCAATAGGACTCATAGAGTTTCTTCATATGAATGTCAATCAAACTGATTTCTGTTGATATGAATTACCAGGATCAAACTGAGAAATAGTAACTCGCTGACAGAAATAAAGGTTGCACAACTGGTGTTAGACACACAACATTTTCTTTTCATTAACTCACTGGTGCAGCAGTGTCTGCACAGAGAATACATAATGTGTTCCAAGGTGTTGACGCATTTTAAACTTCACTACTATCCAGTAGTTTGGATGCCAAGGAAACAAGTTGTAGTAAAAATGAGGTAAGGTATAGACTTAGGGAAGAATGAGACCAATAAATGCTTATGGTTGGATGTGTTTGAGTAGAGATTGTGGTGAATTATGCGATGTTTCCATGATGTGTATGTTTGGCATAGGTTGTTTCTGTTATAATCTACTGTATAACCCGAAGGTCATATTAAAGGTCACATTACTAGAGCGGGGCGAGTGTTGTAAGAAAATACAGCAGGATCCAAAATCACACACACTACAAACTACATATGTCAATACACGTAGTAGGAGCTGCCCTATTTTCAGCTTTTTTGGATAGATGATGCCTCACATATTCTCACAGATTTATTTTTAAAGTACAACAACAATGTTTGTGTTGAATTTTAAATGTGGCAAATATCACTTACTTTTTAAACAAATAGTTATTTATTGGACAGGCAGTCTTTTAACTCCAAACACAAACATGAATAATAAGAATAAATGAATTAGTAATAGAGTGGAATGAAAATGGAAAGCTATGAATTTCACATTGAGAGTCCCCTCAACTGAATCAAACAAAAACAAAGCTAAGTCAATATTGAGATATACCACCACAGATTAATGCACCAATTAACTTGTGAGCAAATGCTAGAAACACTTATGAAAATGTATGTGAAGATCTGTTTTTCTTTTATATTTTCTACGATCCTTCAATTCCCAGCTCCAATCCAGACACAAGAGATAACATCTTTCATTCTCCATCTCACCACATCTTCCTATTCACAACTAAAAAATAGATAACATGAAACAGAGTTTGGGGAAAAGGAAAATGAAGCCATCATACATATTTAAACTCAAATGTGAAAGCATCCTCGTAACAATCACTGCTTACAGCCATCCACTTAAATAACAGCTATAAGGTTTCATACTTCATCTTCTTAAATGTATTAATCTTTCTGTTGCATTGCAGGTATGAAACGGATGTTACTGCAAAATCTAATTAAAAATGTGAGGATACCACCAGGAAATGGAGTCTGTCTTTTCGTCAGAGCTGCCTTGTATTAAACAGAATCTTTGAGGGTTTAGTGTGGGGGTGCTTCTGTATTTTCCAGAATACTGAGGTCTTGAAGCCATGTTGCTGCAAACAATTAAATATAAGAGTTCTGCACTCACTCATTACTTAATTTTACCATACCCTGTGTTTAATAATGAAAGGAAGTTTAAAATCTGCAGCATCATGTACAAGTGGCAGACGCATGTACGGTCAACCAGCACTGTGTCTGAAACATGAATGACTTGCACATGAGTCATTCACCGTGACCAACAGCCAATCACTGATCAGTGATGATTCCCACCCTTCTGCCCAACATATCCACTTACTTTCCCTAGATTTCAGAGTGTTCTTATTCATCCAACCTGTTTTTATGTAAAAAGAATTATTCAAGAGATGTCATTCAAATTATGAATGACTAACATTTGTGAGATAGACAGACAACACAGCACATAGTACAATGCCCTGATGTAAGCATCTGATTACAAAAACACAGAGCCACAAAATCCTTCTTCAGAGACACATACCATGAACCATGCTCAGTCCTGCGTTCTGATTGGATATGCGGGAAACTCAGGGGTCTTCTCAGAGTTAATGAACAGAAAAACCAAAGCTGTCCATGTGTACTATTGTCTACTGTTGGAATGCTGGATCTGGAGGCAGAATCCCAACCGTGAGAAGTAACGGAGGTAATAGGATCACGCCTGTCCATCTGGCCTCATCCCAAGACACGCCACAGGCTATAAATACCAACTCAACAGCCAACACTGTTGACTAGCTAATTCTGGACCTACTCTGAGGCAATTTAGTGTGTTCATCAGTCTGACTGATAACAAATGGCTGTGGTAAAGTGATTTTGGAGACTTTCTGAACTAATTTATGTATTTATTTAGTTAAGCAGCTTATTCTGAACAACCATCTCAACAAGAATTCTTTTCACTGGAGTAAAATTAAGATATACCGTCTCCTACAAAATAAATGACTCGGTCTTATTATAAAGTCTTCATAATTGCTGTTGTCTGCATCAGTAACCAATAAGATGGGATCTCTTTCCTAAATACTGTTATCTAGTCATGGGAGATTTCTTTATTTCCAAACCAATAAGGAAGTATTTGCAGTTGTTAAACCAATTACATAAAATATGATGTATATATTTATGTATAGTATGATGCAATTCTTCTGAAACGAATGAGCATGGCTTGCAAGTTAAGCATCAAGGAGAACAAACAGACACAGCTACCAGCAGATATCCACACTGACAGCGAAGTGTCAGCAACTCTTTGAGGACAAGTGTTGGTTACAGTAAATTAATGAATGAATGACTAGCAGAGTGACAAGAAACATGTCATGGGGAGAGATTTGAACTCAGGTACCCATTTCACCAACAAGATGGAGATGAAAAAAGGGGCCCCATCCATTTTCAATGTTATGGCTGAGCAATTCAAATGTGACACCTACATGTACACTGACAGAAAAACAGGGTCTGACTTGATAAGATCCACAACTTCTTTAGATTAAATGCTGTACTATATTTAAAAGTTAAATATTCATTTAAACTCTTAATTATATGATCCCAAGAGTAAATGCTACAATCATAAGCTTGGAGAGCACATTTACAGAACATAATTCACACAATTGACAACCTCCATCAGAAACAGTTCTTATTTCAGCCAGTGACACAAAAGGGTTATCAACTCGGCATCACAAGTCTAAAGTGATATTCTGTATTTCAGGTGCACAGGTAACAGAACTGATAATGAAACACTGTCCGTCATAAAAAGAAAAGTTCAGCACTGTCAGGAAAATAAAAAAATAAAAAACTGCAGTGACTCAATACATTGAAAAAGCACAAGATATACATTATTAACCACACTGATATTTGAGCATTTAGAGAAAGAATGCTTAAACCAAGCTGCAATTTGCATTATGTTGCAGTATTGTGTGTATTAGCAACATATTTCTGTAATTTGTCATCAAATTAGTGAACATTTCTCTATTTTCTTGCGTTCTGGCCATTTGCATGTGTCAACTGTGCAATCTCTATTACAAGTGAGCAAACTCCATCCACTGCTGAAGCCTGTGAGATACTATAGATAACTACTAATAAAAAGTTAGCTTGTAGATCACACAGAGTGGTGGGCTGCAATACCTTTTATTGAGCAATCTATATTTCCCCGGTAGCACAGACGGCAAAGCACTTTGAGGCAATGTTTTCATGTTCTTTGAAAACTATCTTCTACTGTTTAGTATTGCTGTTAAGTATTTTCCCCTTAATTTAAAAAGAACGTTTTTATTCCATAAAACACCATCAAAGAGGTGTGCATTGCACAAAAGACAACTAGAAAATACAAAGATCACACAGGGGAGTCAATTGACCTTTACAGCACCTTGATGCCAGTTAATTCATAAGGATAAGTAGGAGTGAAGAAATTGATATGAGTCCTGCTCATGTTCATGACATCTGCAATAACAGATGTCCTTAATCTGAGAAAAAAAAACTCAAATGCCAAAACGCTCACCTTTTAACGGCTGCATGGATGCCTTTCCTGACTCTCATATTCTATGCTCTTCACAGACAGACATAACTAACCCCACGCACAATGATCTGATTAAGATCAAATTAAGCAAGCGACAACCCTCTGTCCCTTAGGTCCATCACCAGTTTGAGGTCTATGAGAGAGATGAGACCAGATAGAGAGGAAAAGACTCAATGAGACGGAGAGAGAGTACTGCCGTGAGAGGCAGTTGATCTGCAATGCTGCCAGAGTCTTTGGTGTCTGCATGTCAAATGCCAGTGCACTCCATAGGAATACGATAACGAGGGCTGGGCACAGAGGGAATGCCAAATGAGATATCAAACACAGAGGAGAGCTCAGAAACACAGAGCACACGACTGAGCCATTTAATAAGACATAGATAGAAAGACTGCCTGCCTACATTATACTTCAGTACTGTTATTCGGAACGTGACACAGGCCATACTGTAAAATCTGAATGCGTGAACATGACACACGGTATATTTTCCAATGTTAAATGACATGCACCACTTCAAATCTCTCTAAATCTGGGGATTAAAGATAAATCCCTTTACTTTGGTCCAGTGATTGATATAACAAAGTTTTCTCTTAGGCCACATTTTACACCTTAAAGCTCGACAGTGAAAAATATTCCCTCGATCAATAAATATTCATCATTGAAAGTATTTTACCCTATGAGTGTTAATGCACACCCCATAAGGGTGGCAGTGACAGGTGAATAAGTAACCAATTAACTGATTATGAAAATTCAGACAGTGAAGCATATAAATACATTATATATTTTTGTTTAATTTAGAATTTAGCAATTTCCCTATATCCCTGTTGCTCATCTAGATAATGTCTTATAATGTCTAATGAGGAGGAGAAACAGGTGTGTGTGCTGATCACCTGTAAGGGCAGCGCAATGATTAATACAGACTACAGCCAGCTGGTAGAAAAAAAAAGTTTCTTTTTACACATCGGCAGAACATACAT
>JASGAT010329500.1:0-15496 GCA_030220025.1 Chelon auratus | reverse complement strand
TGGAGGCTTCAAAAGATCACTGTTGCAGATGGACACAGGCGACTGAAAGTGTAAATTTGAATACAGGTGACGGTTTGTGTCAAAAAAAAAACACTTTACATGAGCTAATATGTAACAGACGATCACAGATTTCTATGTAAAAATCACGTATACTGTTGTCAGCTGCCAGATAACAGTTTCCATGGTGATCGTATGGCCCTACAGTTCATGTGAATTTTCACATACTGCCTACTACACTGTATAGGAGGTAGCGTACAGTATATAGTATAAAACTATGCAGCATGTAGCATCTAGGAATGTGAATCCAAACGCAGTCCTTCACACTTCACTGAAGGCCCTAAAACGTACATGTGGTGTACAGTATAAAGTCAGAGTTAATTAAGTTAGCTGGCAACTTCATCCTGATTGGCTGAATCTGTTCACATGTGCCCCTGGTTCTGGAAATGCCATGCGTTGTCCTCAGAGAGAGATAAAGCAGCTCACGGCATTATAATGTGGCCAGGGTGGACGACTAAAGATGACCAGCCGTGTCCTTTGATAAAAAAGTCAAGTTAACTACAACTCCCATGGTGCATTTTGATAAGAAACATCCAATCAGAGTTTAAAATGCTGTTTTGTGACAATGCAATCTGGAGCTTAAACATATACGTCACACTATTCAACAAAGGATGAATAAATGTAAACAATGCAGATTTTTAAAATGTAAAAAATAAATGTTTTATAAATGTTTTACGAGTAATATTGAGAAAAATGAATACGGTGGGACTTCCAGAACCAGCGACTCCTTTCACTTCACAGCTGCACGTGCTGCTGACTGAGTGGGAAAGCCAGTCTAAAGTCTGTTGGAGGGCTCTGCTCGTGTCACACAGAACAAACAGTGAGTTACGACGGTCACCCAAGTATGTCAAACATATAAGACTACAGCCTTATACGCACTAAGTCACACATACACATAATTATTAAATTGATATAATAAATTTCATTAGTCAAGGGTGAAAGGCAGGGATGGTTGGAAATCAGTGACGGCCTCACTGTGCAGATTTTTTCCCCCCTTTAGTACTCAAGTCACTTTTTCCTCTCAGTGTGTTGTTTAAAATCCAGGTTCAGACAGAGATCGCGCTGCTACCACTGAGGTCTGGACTTCAGACGGATGAGTCCTCTCCACTGAGACGTTCACTCCTCTCTGCCAGAGAACAGGGCTTACTGTGGGAGACAGACAGACTGAGTTAATGTACTCAGAAAATACTTTATTAATTATTTCCCCTGGGGATAAAATGTGTATGTTTGTGTGTACTACTTGCTAATGAAAGTGAAACATTAAGCCAGCAAATCAAAGTGCATTTATAAAATGAAAAGGAGACAGGAAAGAAGCATAGTGAGCTCAGGCACAGATTCTTATAAACACAGCAAACAAATTGAAAATGCATTTCTGCTATCAGTTTTTACTCAAACTGGAAAAAACAAGGAAGCTCAACATCTTGTCAGTGCAACCCGTAAGATAACACTACTGAATTTTAGAGAAATCTTTCATTGTGTTTTACATTTTCTATATTATAGCTCAGTGTCTTTAAGTTAGTTTGAAGTTCTCTTGTTCTTTATCAGCGTAGAAGTCAGTAGTTTGAGCAAATGCTGCTACACTGAACGACCTCAATATAAAAGAATAATTTTGCCTACGTCTAAATCTTCACGCTGCAAAAAAACCTTTTCACTCAAAAATTAAACTGCTTAAAATAAATAGATTTCTGGTGATGTTAGTTTACATGCCTCTAACAGCGTGAGCCATGGGAGTCTGGTCATGCATGAGCGGCTTCACGCGGCTGATGAATCTGAGCAGCTTGTTGTTGGAGGGACACAAGATGGCTGGTCGTGGACTAAATGATCACGCAGGCAGTCAGTGACCATTTCCACCCAATTAACAATGAAAAATGAATGCGGTAATGCGGGGGTGTGTTTCTGGGCTCAGATTAAATCTACTCTTGAAATAGCAATGCACTCTGGGAGTTGAGAAGCTGTCTCTGCATTTACTGCGGAAGCTTCTTCCAGAGCGCAACGTTCAAACTCATCCTTTTCCGTCCAAGTTATCTTGGATGAACAATCACCACAACGTGGTCCGGAACCGACTTTCCTGTACTTTATAGTTTAGTCTCACTTACTGTCTCTCTTTCCCAATCCCCATCTGGCAGGGCCTTAGACTCTGAGCCATAGTGTAGCGGAGAGTACACCCAGGTCCTGTCCTCTGGAGGCTGTTTTACACACCCACCACAGCAGAGGGGGCCAGAGGGACAGAGGAAAGGCCAGAGGCACAGAGACAAGCGGCAGGGGCAGGCAGGAGAGAAAGACACAGGAGAGCACAGGAGAAAAGACAAGACAGGAAATGAAAATTAGGGATGCATAAAGGAGGAAATGTTTTTGAGACACATCGGAAAGTGTGAATCTGACATACAGCATTTAAGTGTTGATCCTGGAAGAGCTGAACATGTTGCGATTAAGTTCTCAAAGAGAAGTGATGTAAGTATTACAGTGGGTCTTACTGGTGTGTTTTTGAGTCATATCTCTTTTTGGACTAGAGCAAAGTGCCAATGTACAGATCAAGGGATGAGCTGCTGCGTCAGCCAAGCAGGAAGCATGAGGAGCGGGAAGGAGGAGATGGGAATGAGAGAAAAGCCAGGATGCTAAGACAGTCACACACAGAAAGCATCCTCGGTCAGCGCAGAGCAAGGGAACAGGATGTATTTCTTTCCTTTCCAACAAGCAAAAATACTTTACGCATTATGTGTATTTGCACTGTGTTTGAACTCGGTGTCGTCTCTAAAAAGCTAAGGTCTTTTAAGGGTGGTTACCATACCTTTAAGACATGGGAGCAGCTGAAACACAGTGTGCTGGTAATGGAGGTGGTGTGAGCTGATGTCACACACACACACACAAAGCTAAGCACACTGCAGCTAAAACACTATCCTCATACTTGAGGCGCAAAGAGGGATGAGGCAAGTTGTCAGTGAGTGAGGAAACAAATGGAGACTCAGCAGAAGACGAACGAAAAAGAAAGACAGACTGTCAAACAGGAAGCGTCCCGTCTTTTGTTTACCCGCCTCTCCCACTTCTCTATAGGGAGAGCAGGCTTTGTATTTTAGCGGCAACACCGGCTGTGGCTAAATCGCACGAATCATGACAGGCTGCGGCTTCCCCCGGCACACTCCAGAAAAATCTTGTTTCCTCTCAACACTGTGATGGTGTTTCATAAACAGCGACGTACGTGGGAATAATCTAGTCTACCACCAGTCTAACTCACTTCTCACTTACTGGCCAACTGGACTGGCATTTTCTCCTCTGTCGGAAGGGAGAGACCACCCAGGTCCTCCCATCAGGAAACTGACAACAACACAGGTACATGACACAGACAGAGACAGAAATAAAAAGTTGAAATAAGGTACAGACGGATGGAGGAGAGAGGAAAAAGGGGGAACAGGAAGCATGCTGAGGTGAAAATGGAAAAGATTGTTGTGGACGTGTGTAACTGCAGCAGACACACACTGGATGAGTCAGTGGTGATGGACAGTTTCACAGGTTTGGCAGCCATTCTGTTTTTACTCCTACTTCCACTCGACACCACTGTCGCACCACTTTCATTGTGACTCATGGCGACAATCACAGGACTGAGAAAGAGAGACAGAGACAGAGGGAGAGCATGGAAATAGTAAAGAAAGAGAAAAAAATGCAGGACTAGATTGAACAGGGGACGGTGAAAATGATTTGAGTGACGGGGGGAAAAATGGGTGAATGGGGTAGAGGGAGAGAGGAGCGAGAAAAACAATCGGACATGGGAGGTGAAAGAGTGCTGAGAGGAAATCAGAAAACGTGGAGGCTAGTGGTAGTGGCTGAATAATTCAGACACAAGTCGCTCTTAGGAACCTGTGAAGTGAAGACTCTCTCTCACTCTGTCTCACTGTCTCACACACACCTATCTCCCTCTGTGTCTTAAGCGATCACTTCAGTCTCTTCAGACTCAAAGACACATGGTGTGTTTTCCATGAAAGGACACACAAGCTCAAATACATTCCCTTTCAATCTACAGATATATTGCACAATTTAAATCATATCAAATGGTCCTTTAAGATCAACTGAATGCTCCTGAAGTCTGAATGTTTCTACAAATGGGCTAAATAAGGAGACACTGGTTTGCTATGTATAAATATCAGCAGTAGAGGACTAATTTATGTTCATTTTGCAAAAACTTCAGCTAAAGAAAACCTGTGCCTCCTTATAACGGTGCTTTGTAAAAGTAAGCAAACCAAAATCAACGGTACAGTAAAGGAAAACATGTGGAAAGCCATCTTAACAAATATTAATCAGCTACATTGGATTTAGCCTTTAGTTATCTAACAGCAGAGGTGGTGCAAATTGCTTTTGTACCTTCCTGAGGTCATAGAGAAGTTATTTATGGTACAAGCAGCAGTTATGTGAGCTATGCATAAGTATTTACACCTGAAACCTACTGCATGTCACATGAAGAGAGTAACATGGTTCTCGCTTTTCGTGTGTGAATTGACTGGAACAGATCCTGAGGGTTTTACTTGTGGAGCAGAATCCTGATTAGTGTGGGAGGACAGAGGGAAGAAGTGATGGTGATGATGGAGACAGCAGAAAGAGTTGGGGGACATAAATGATGAGAGGATGAGCTGCAGTATGGCCAGACTGAGTGATGTGGCAGAGATCCAGCTCATATGGTACTCGTCCATATTTCATTTTAAGAAGTTTAGCAAGAAGTTAGTCTGGATGTCTGGTGGTAGTTTCTACTGTCCACTCTCTAGTAGTAACACGTCAGGACAGGATGTTGCTTTGCCCCATGCAGTGGTGCAAACCCCCCGCTCAGAGCTCAGAGGGAGTGTCTGCTCCTTTCGAAGCATGAAAGGTGCACGTCGGCGAGAGCTGGTTAGATGAGAGCACTGTTAAATAACTGAGGGAGCTCACTGACTAACCTGTTGGTCTTTAGGATTTCTTATGCCACATTAGAGGGTGTTTGATTCCTGACAGGAGACACCCAGCAGGAGAGCAGCCAGGTGGGAACGTTTCTATCTGTAACTGTGATCACTGGCTCCGCTCTCCGTCCTCCACCTGACGCTCATACATTCATTTATAAGTGCGTGTTAAGGAACATTTAGACCTGCAAACACGAAACCATCCCATGGTGGCCAGCAGCTAAAGCACTAATTGTTATTCACACAACATCCACAGTGTGTGTCTGAAGCCTTGTTGACAGGAATGACAAAGTGAAGGTGCACATGCTATTAAAACACTCCAAACCAGACTGCACACTGCAGCACAGCATGTTTAAAGACATGCTTCAGCATTTTGGGACATATGCTTTCTTTCTAAGAGGCAGATGAGAAGATTGATCCCACTCTCACAGGTGTATGGTGAATGTAAAGCTAGCACCAACACACTGGGCTCAACAGAAACACCAGATAGCAGGTGCTGATCTTCTAACTTGCCTCTCAGCAAAAAAAGTGAACAAATAATTCTCCAAAATGTTTCCAAAAGCATTTCCTTCAGCTGAGTACACTGCACACTTAAAACAACAGTTGCACACTCTTATTCTCATACCAGCCTGAGCCTCCTCTCCCTGTGTGCGGTCCACGTGTCAGCGCCTCTGGAGGACAGCATCATACAGCTCAGACTATATTTACTCAACAACCATAAATACACTGACCCTGATCAAATATATACACGGCGACGTGATGGCTAATTAAAAAAAGTCAATCTGAAAAACAAACAGAAGTGATGAAGTTGCTCTTTGGTGTAAAGCTATTATTCGTTGCGTCTGAGGAAGTGTTTCTACGCTGAGGGTTTTACTTACAAAGTAGATATCTGTGATTGGCACGTCATCGTCATCATCGACTGAAGCCTGACTGGTGCATCCCGAGCCGGACATCTGGCTGGCTCTGTCTGCCTCCACCACCACCTTAGGACTGGATGGGGCTTCCTCGCCTGGCCCGGGAGAGGAGGGAGCAGCCGGGGCACAAGAGGAGGAGGATGAGGCCGCTTCGGGTGCTGACGAAGAGCCGGAAGGTGCTGCTGCTGCTGCTGCTGCTGCAACTGGAGCTTCTGCAACGGCTACTTCCTGAACATCACTGTGGAGAAGCAGATTGTTAGATTGATTGAGTGAAACTGGAGTTCAGATTAGCACTGTTAAAGTACCGTATGTGTCTCAGGTCTCTGTGTTCGGCCAGGACTGAGTCTGACTCAGAAGAAGAATGACTTTTTGGCTAATTAAGGGTTTAGAAGTATCCTAATACAGGCTGTGAGGGGACTCTTTAACCTCAGTAAACCTCTCACATCCCTCCATCTGTGTCCATGTAGTCTAAGGACAAACCAACCTGGCTCCAAATTCACCTCCATGCAGACACACAGCAGTTGCCAACATTAAGAGCCATTCATTTGGTCACTTGACATGAGCCACTTTCCTGCAGTAGTGCAGAGATGCGAGACCAAGAGAAAACTAGCCCTGACTGAAACTCAACAGCTGTGTGTGTGTGTTCGCGCTTTAGCTGCTTAAGCTCAAAGACTTGCCAGCTGGCTGCGTGCTGCCACAATCCTTTATTGTTTCTGGCCAGATCATCAACTATTAGGAAGGATTTAGTCGCGTCCACATCGGTTTCTCGGCTTCTGCGTTTGAGCTTAGCTCCACCAGAGGAAAAGCCCGACAGTTGGCCACTGAAGCAAAAAAAGCAGACTTGGCATCTCAAAGAGAGAACTGATTGGCTGAATGAATGAGGAGGACAGGATGGTGGTTGCCACGCAGAAAGACTCTTTTACGACACTGCGGCCCTTCTCCCTCTGTTTTATCTCATTCACAGCTCTTCTTTTTCACATGCCAGATGTTTTTATCTTTGCCTCCCAGCCTTTCTTCACACATCCTTCTTCCTACTTATCTCTTTATCTCCTTCCAACCACTCATCCTAGTCCCCTGTCTCTGCTTGTCACTCCCATCCAACCAGTTTGTGCAACTGCAGGTGGCTTAGAGGCAGCTCAGAGGAGTCGGGTCGCTCAGATGGTCAGTGCAGTTGCCTGTCACTCCCTCCTTCCTTCTTCCCCCTTGCCATCTCCTCCCACACCCACAGGCCATATGTCTAGCCACTGCCTTCTTGGCATCAAACCCAATTATTCAGTTGGTTTCCCACGGCAACCACACCCTGATCCTCACTGACCTTACCCAACATAAATGCGAACCCCTCTCCTATGTTCAGATCAGGCCAGTATGAGTGTGATCATAGTTTATCGCATTAAATTTTACTTTTCTCAGTCCAAAGAGTCTCTAGAGCTTTGATCTTTAAATTTAGTTTAACATTCACATAAAACTAAAATGTTAAATCAAGATAGTTGTTAAAAATCAGGTTAAAATATGCAAAATGCCAGGTCATCTCAGCTTAATGGGAGCACCCTCAGGCTTCCTGGCCCACTGCCCTACTTCTACTGTCTGGTTTCCCCCACGTCGGGGCTTCTTTGGTCCATTGTCTGCCTCATGAAAAAAAACAAAAAAACACACCTCACAAATTTACATGCATGTGCGCACTTTCTCATAATCTGATTACTGCAGACCCCGGCTCCACACAGCCCCCGCAGCATTTATTTTGTCCATAACAGGAGATCCCGGAGCCCAATAAACAAATGGGTTAAGCTCCTTTCATTGTTTGTGCCACGTCAGAGACAGCGTGTGCCAGAGGTGTGCTAATCTAACATCTGGGTGAGTCCAGATGAGACACCGGCAGCGGGTTATTTATAGAGGGGCGTCAAACGGAGTCATACTGTAGATGATCGGGGTCACACAGGACTCACTGCCGCTCTCATCTATCCAGTATCAGGGTCACAGTTATAAAAGCGCTTCCTCTTTTTGTCCCTGAATAGGTCACAGAGTGGTTTGAGCGTCTCACTTTTATTATTTATGGTCTGTTTGGTGTGTGTTGACAGACATTCAACATTAAGATAACTGCCTGAGGTTGAGCCAAATATGGCAACATGCTGCAGGACAGAAAGAGATGAATCACAGATACACGAATCAGATGTGTGATTCTCAGTGTCGGGCTGGGACTCCTTTTTGGGTGTCAAGATAAGTTATCTAAAGGGCACAGTAAGTTTTCATAAGTAAATAAAATGAGTCTGTAGTTATTCATAGTTAAACATTGTCCTGACTCAACCTTAAAGGCGTCTCTGTAGATTTTCCAAGTCATATTTGACATCTCAGTACAGAAAGCTAGAGGTTTATTAAGCAATTAAAGCGTTTTAAATTACATTTTAATCATGTTTGACAGTATGTTGCCATTGGAGCTTCAGGTACTGTAGCTCATACAGATCAATTAACAGTTCAGTTCACAATATTTTATTCAAGGTGCAATACTAAAACAAAGAGCTACACAAAAGAGAAACAACATCTCTGCCCAAATCTATATTTTATATAAAAAATGTCAACAAATATTAATATATTGTTGTGGTTAAGAGTGTTTACTGAATAAGAACTAAAAATTTGTTGATACAAAATATAAATAATTTAATTTAAAATAATTAAGTCTGTGCAGCCTTATTACCAATGGAAACGATGATGAATGCAGCCATAAATGTACCTCTTTGTGTTTCTGAGGAATACATCATTAACAAAAACTCAAAATATTCAGACAAACTTAATGTTTGGTGCTATGTAGACACAGATGTCAGAAATATTCCTTCCTTTCAAACCAACTTGGTTGTGGATGTTTGGATTTGGCACAGTTATTAGGCACAAGCTGCAGAGCTGTTTTGCCCAGCGTGACGTAGAAATGTGCGTTCAGTCAAACGCCATGAATCCTGTCTTGCTTTCAACATTATTAACATAGTTCTGGTTCACACTCTCTCACAGAGACGTAAACCTTCTGGCTGCACAGGAACTGCACAAGAACCGTGCTCTGTATCCGTGATGATGTAATTGGACAGCATTTCTTACAGCGGATTCGATGCCAATAAATTGGTGGTGGTGATGATATTATTGGTGTCATTGTTTATGTTTAGTATATTTTATTCAACTCAGTGTTCTGTGAATACATGGCTTATAGTAGTTTTGCTCAGATCTACTTTGTATCTCTTTGATTTGTGACAACAGGTCATGTTCACATAGTCTGTTATTATGAAATCCACATTGAGTTGATCATTGTGTTGCTGAAGTACCTGGTTTCAGGTGAAGGCTGTGGAACAGAGATGGTGGGCTCACTGTCGTGTCTCTTCAGCTCCACCTCCACTGTGATGGTCTGCTGATCCTCCTCGCGCACACGCAGCTCCTCCTGGGTCCTAAATGCAAACAACCACATGTGAAACAGCATGCCAAGAGGAAATGAAACATCAAAACACACACGGCCAAATCTTAGCAACAGGAAGAATGGGTCTACTAATAAACAGGCTTATTTTACATGTTTTCTGCTACCCGCCCACCACACCCAAAAATGTTTAATGCTGTGAAAACATAAATGCGTCAAGAGTTTGTACAACTGTGGTCCAGACTCACCTTCCGTCATGGCTGAGAGACTGGGTGTGCCTCCTGGAGACAGAGGAAGCTCTGTCAGTAGAAAGTGTGTATGAGAACTGAAGCAGCTAACATGTCACATACTGAAGGTAGGTCCTTGAACACATTAGTGACTACTGACACGAGTATGCAAAGCTGATGTTGTGACACAAAACTGAACTCAGAATAAAGTACACAATGACAAATAAAAGATTCAATTTAATCCCAATTACATTGTCAGTATGTTCAACAATAAATTTACCAATAATTACTGACAACTGCGTCCAATAAAGGCTTAAGAATGGCAGTGAATAGTAGAATAAATAAATATTGCAGTGATTTAATGCACACCAATCAGCCACAACATTAAAACCACCTGCCTAATATTGTGTAGGTCTCTCCTGCACCCCCCAGGACGTTGGTAGTGGGAACCCTCACGTGATATGGGTTGGGGGGAGGGGCCTCTTTGAATTGGAGTTGTTCCAGAGCATCCTACAGATACTTGGTTTATTTTTCATGGTTTTTGGACTTTTACTAAACAGTTTTTGTGGCGTGGCAAGACGCATTATCCTGCTGGGGATAACGGAGATAACGCTGTTGTCGGAGAATGTTGTTGCTATGGAGTGGGTGTCACTTGTCTGAGTAACATCCACATGAACGCCAGGACCAAAGGATTCCCAGCAGAACAATGCATTGTAACGAAAATAATCGATGTTACTTACTTAGAGCTGTCAGTGTTTTTTTTAAGGTTGTGGCTGATCGGTGTATAGATGTGTGTGTGTTTGTGTGTGGGTACCTGTAGCGGGGGTGCTCGGACGTGTCAGAGGGAGATCTCTCAGGGATGGACAGAGAGGTGGTTGAAGAGAGAGTTGTGGCAATGGATGCTGTGGTGGCCTCCTCAAACGAAGGAGGAGTACATGGAAGAAGATCGGGTCGCCCTGGGAGACGGACACATGCACAGAGGTTATCTTAGAGGAGGCTGGTGCCTAATAGTTTTCTTTATTTTCTTTTTGTCGGCTTTACTCCACTTCTTATCACATACTGCCAGGAGGCTTTTGTTTACCATGGCTATGGTTTTTTGGCAATGACAGGTAGTAGTTGTGTTTTTCTATTCAATAGGACGCTTTAACCTCCCTCCATCCTCCATTGTTTATCAGACCTCAACATCAGTGTATTCTGAGATACTACGAGATACTGAGAACTGTAGAGAGACCAACAGAAGCTTCTCTCCATGCAGTCAAAATCATTACTTTGTTCCTACAGTATGTGATGTGCCCGTCTGTCCACCTGTCTGGCTTAGTGTACAACATATTCACCCTCGTCCTCCAGCGTTGGGAAGCTCCGAGCCCCTCTCAGGTCGTAGATATTCTCGTCTCTCTCAGACAGCAGCTGGCTGGCTGACCAGGCTGCACCAGGGCCGACACACTTAGGCACCGTCAACGACACACGGCCCTTCTTTGATGGGGAGGACTTCAAAGCTGAGGGACAATGCACGGCAATGCATTGACGGTGAGATGAACAGTGAAAACACAGGTGTGTTAGACGTGTTGTAAATTAACCAGCTTTCAACAAATGAAACCTCTTCCCCCGACAACTGCGTCTGGTGAATGCTTCTATTACTCCCTTTTATTTCCAAAAAAATTGTTTTGGTTAGCAGCACTTGTCTGATTGAAATGGAAAATTAAATAAATCCTGTGCTTATTCACTGATAGATATATTGTACTGATATTTTAAAATAAACAGGACAAAAAAAAGTGGGTCAGGTCACAAAAAATCCCTACAAATTAAAACATGCAGTTAGTTCCAGATATGTATTGATGCTAAAATATATTTATTTAGTTATTTTTGCTGCTTGTGATATTATGGATACAGTCACCAAAGCAAAAGCAACTAATTTATTTCCCACAACTTAAACTACACCTAATAAGGCTTTTAGCTACTGATTTTCCTATCAGTGCTGAGCAGTAGAGAAGGCTGAAGTCGGACATCTGACATTTAGGTCTCTTCCCACACAGCTCTGCCTGACTATATAAGGCAGTGTCCTGACGCAAATTGAACTCACAGGAGCTCTTCTTGAAAACCGTGCTGCTCATGAACTTGAAGAACCTGTCGGCATAGAAGCCAGGCCGGTGGACTGAGACAGTGTCCTGCGGGGTAGAGACAGAGAGATTAATGAGGCAAATGGTGCATAGATAAAATGATCAAACTGGCTCTTACAGTAGATTAAACCGTCTATTAGTCCCTTTAGTGTCCCATTTCAGTAAGTCTTTACTCTGGGTCAAGCCGCAACTCAACAACACATCCAAAATGCAGCAACACTCACACAGAAACACAGTCAGGCCAGGCTACAGACACGGCTCTTCATTATTTATGCTGCAGCAGACTGAGATCACACTGGCAGCAGACTGACAGATGACACTTGGTGTTTGGTTCAGAGCGACAGAGGACAGGAGGGGTGGAGGAGACTGAGGAAGTGAAGGCATCAGCATCTCAGTTATTAGCTGTTTGCCATAGAATCACTGTCGTTGAATAACACCTTCGGGTGCATTCATCGGCTGTGCGTAACATGGAGCCTGCGTGGAGTATCCATTATCGTCATCAACAGTGACGCACAGGAGGCTGCTTGCTCTCCCACACGTCTTATGTGTGTCTAAAAGTGGAAGAGTGGAGCGAGTAAAGGGGGAGAGAGTAATTGGGCTCCTTCTATCTTGAGAGCAGACTTGATGATGTATAGAGAACTGCTGAGTGGATGAAGAGATAGGAGGTGCTTTGGAGGTGATGGAGCAGGCGGAGTTAGAGCACTCCAAGCATCCTAGAGTATAAACATATCCACGTACTGTATAATATATGTAGTAAAGACTTTGAGGGAATTTAATGCAAAACTGTCAATTACGTCCTTTTGTTTTGTGCTGTAGTGCTCTCATACACGTCAGTGAGCGACATACTCAACCAGATCTCCAGTAAAAAAATAAAAAAAAAAAATAAAAAAACTGGCAGCACACAATATAAAATACTATGTGTAGGCTGGTAGCAGCTGCCGATCTCCAAGGGTCTGGTCATGTTTGTTTATGGAGGCCTACAGTACTTCATTCATTCGCTCATTTTCTGTAACCACTTGTCCTCTGGAGGGTCACGAAGGGGAGCTGGAGCCTATCCCAGCTGTCATTGGACGAGAGGCGGGGTACGCCCTGGACAGGTCTCCAGTCTATCGCAGGGCTAACACAGAGAGACAGACAACCATTCACACGCACACCTACGGCCAGTTTAGAATAACCAGCTAACCCAACCAGCATGTCTTTGGCCAGTGGGAGGAAGCCGGAGTACCCGGAGAGAACCCACGCAGACACAGGGAGAACATGCTAACTCTACACAGACCCTAGACCCAGCCCCTTCTTGCTGTGAGGCATCAGTGCTAACCACCACACCAGCTACAGTACGCCTAGAGTAAAACGAGGTCATGAATTGTTGATAACATGTTTACATTAATATGTTTTGAAGCGTAACACATTTTTCAAAATGAACAAAGGAGTATCTTGTGAACAAAGGAACATTATTTGTTCACTGTAAATCAAAGTGATTCTTTTCATTTAAATAACCGACTAAATATATCTGAAACAGGAGTGAGTTTCTTTCTCCGTTTCCCAAACCAGCATCAAGACAAAAATGCATTAAAGTAATTTATTTTGAGTTAAGCTCACTAAAAGCTGATGAATGACAGGCAAGGATGATGATCATGGAGTACACGACAATATTAAAATGATCCTTTTATTAAAAACGACTAGCCAAGTTAATATTTGAGTAATCCATAGTTTCTCCTTAAGGTGGCTCTGAATCTCAACTTCTGAAGACCAACTTTTTTTTTTTTAACTATTATTTAACTGGATTAAGGACAGGAAGGATGGCAGCCCTGGCACAAGTATATGGATAGACAAAAATGTTTCACTCAGGGCTACTGTTCATCAGATCCGGTACATGCTCAACTGTTCCTGCATCTGAATGCTGCGTGCCGTGTAACGAGATTTAAAACTCACCCCGTCATGAACCAAAGCTTTCCACGTGTGCTCCAGTTTCTTGATCAGCCTGTAGAAACAAAGACACGTTTAAATGAGTTCAACTGGTCTTTTTTCTAAGGTAATAAGCCAACACGAACACGACTCATGATGCATGTAGCCTGAAGACATTAAATGTGCTGTCTGAAAGGTATAAGCTGTTTCAATGTAGAGTACAGCAGGAACGCACAGTACATACAGATATATATATATTCAAGCCATTATCATGCAGTCAGATGTACAGCTGGAGACGTGGCGCGACTACTTGTCGTTACATAATCTCTGTGATAATCACCTGTAGGATTGCAAGATGTCGATGATTCCGATGTAGAGAAGAAGTCTCTCGCCTTTTCCATTAACAGCTGGGATACCACCCATCCTAAAAAGAAAGGGAAAAGAAATGTATGTAATGATGTGTGTGCATGGTGATGCTATGAATGATCATATTCAAGCTAAAACTGTAGTATTATGAGCAGCTGCAGGAAGCGATTTATGACATTTAAGCATTTTGAATCTCAAACTACAGCAGTGAGTCCAAACCCCAGCTGAATGTCTAGATGTAAAGCCAGCACTGGTCTTTGTTGGTTTAAACGATTGGAGATGTGAACATTAGAGATGGCATGTGATGATCTGCTCTTATTCATCTCTGCCTCTGACAACTCACTGTCCTGTTAAACAAACATAACACAGAGTAGAGCTCAGTTATGGATCCAGTCCTTCTGTCACTTTATGTGTTCACCTTTGACCAAATGTTCCATAATCCTATAACCACTCAGCGTTTGGCTGAACTGCAAAGATACTCAGCTCTAGTGTTCGTTCCAAGCGAGTGACATTCAGTCTTATATAGTTATGTTCTTCCAACTCAGACAGTGTTTTTACCAACAATTCTTGTTTCTTTCAACTAAATCTGTTCAGAGAATCACTTACATTAATAGTTTTTACGAGAAGTCATTCGTACTACTTCCTCACAGCTGCAGAGCACTCGCACAAAACTACTGACTATTTTCTAGGTAGACTTGAAGTTTAGGGTTACTTGAAAGTGGAGCATCCTGCTTTAGTATCACCTGTCAAATTTCCTCTGAAGGTTTAAGTTACGCCGCACTATAGGATTTTATTTAGATGATAAAAGGTAACATTGTCCAGTGAAAAAAGTATGTGTGTATGCTTCTGTATGCTCAGGCAGAAAATTGTTGGTGTAAGCTCAAACTGTTATGTGCATGTAAACTTAATTTGTTATCACTATTAAAAACATCTGAGGGGAAAACAAATGAATTTACAAAAAAAGCAGTTAAATTATTCAAAGGTTTTGATATTCAGTTTCAAGTTGAAGGACAAAAGCTACAGCCATAGAAATATGTTTTCATTTTAATATAAAACCTCTTATGTCTAGTAATCACACTACTGTAACATTGTAGGAACACTAAAACCAACGAGGAGAACCAAAAAACTCTAAATGAAGACAAAAAAGCATAAATACACATTTTATTCTTGGCCTGTGACTAAGTATGGAAACACACTCCATGAAGTCACCAACAGGATTCCTGAAGAGTAGAGATGCACCGATTGCAATTTTCCCGGCCGATTCCGATTTCTGATTTTTCATTGAGTTTGACCTGCCGATACTGATTTTAGCCGATTACGATTTCATTTTTTCTAACCACTTTACAACAAACATAAAGCTTTATTTTCTCTTCTTTAATAGAATATTAATATTATATTTTCTTTAATAGAACATTTTTTGAGTCTGGTGCTCAGAAAAGGAAAGAAAAGAGAAGAAGAGAAGAAAGTAGAGGCCTTTAAGATTTTCTTAACAAATATTGAAAAAAAGGTGGTGACGGTGAAGCTGGGACTAGTAAAGTGAACGTAGGTTAGAAACAGCGCAGCCAACGTTTACCAGCCTTGTAACGTAAGCTAACAGGCTAGC
>JASGAT010329498.1:0-16358 GCA_030220025.1 Chelon auratus | reverse complement strand
TTTTTTTTTTGGCAGTGATTATTAGGTGGTTGTTAGGTTGAGTGGCTTTCCTGCCTCACTATAATTACTTGACACGATCGATGGAGCGCACGGATAATCAATAGGGCTGCCAGTCACACTCTCGGAGAGACAGACAGACGGACGGACAGAGAGAGGAAAATGGCGAGATGGCTAATCCACAGGAAATGTGGATAAATCAGTCTGAGAGAAACCACAAGGAAAGAAGCCAGAGAGTCAGTCATCCAGCTGCACACACGACTCAGCCAGTCAGTCAGTCAGTGAGGCGGCAAGTTTGGCCGTGGATTAGTCAGTCGTGTCCACAGCAGAGGTGACACTGGGACTTCTGGGCTCCCTCAAGATGTTACAGAACCGGGTCCAATTCATCCCAACTGGGCTTTGTACACCAGATGTGTTTGAAAAGGCTCCGAAGCAAAGTTTAGCTGCATTTCAGACGGTAAACCCCTTCTGTGACTCCACAATTGCTGCTCTGATATCATGCTAATCTTATCTTGATAACGACGAGCACTTAAAACTCAACCTTTTAGCCGACGACGCCAGAAATAGAAAGAGGAGCCGTGCGCTGACTCCGGCGCTGGGTGATGATTCTAGCTGCGTTCAGTGATTTGGCATCATTTATTGTTGTGCTCATTAAGGAAGCCACGGCGGTTGAATGAGAACACTGCAGATATTAAATGCTAGAAGGTCGTCCCCCCCCTTTCAGCGCCACGAGTGGGAGTATCTCAGAAACTCTTAAATGTCACTCAACTCAAAATAGAACCGGAACATTTACTTTACCAAATTCTCATCTGTCAAATGGATTATAAACCGGTTCATTCCACCACTCCCAAGGACAAACGAGTTCCCCTCAGAATGAGCCACATTATTCTCCTGTTCTTGTTCTGGTTCTGATAATTAGTGCTGAGTAAGTGTTTAGTACTTAAACCAGATGCAGATGCTTTAACATCTTTCACAGAAAGCTCCTCCCGGTTAGACGGCCTCAAAGAGGGTGCACGTTCAGGTTAGAAATGAAGTGGTCAGGAGGTCAGTGGGTCTAGTCCCAGGAGGTCAGTGGTCAGGGGAGGGCAAGAGCCTATCCCAGCTGTCATTGGGCGAAAGGTCTCCAGTCTATCGCAGGGCTAACACAGAGTGACAGACAACCATTGACACTCACACCTACGGCCAATTTAGAATCACCAGTTAACCCAACGAGCATGTCTTTGGACGGTGGGTGGAAGCCGGAGAGAATATGTAGAATCCACACAGAAAGGCCCCAGTCGGCTGGTGGATTCGAACCCTCTTGCTGTGAGGTGTCAGTGCTAACCACCACACCACTGTGCTGCTCTAGACCAGCTTCTACGTTTATATTAGTGACTAAAAAATACCTCAGCTGGGAAAGGCCAACACCATCCAACCTGATCAGAAGGAATTTTGAATCAGATTGAGAGGAGTGTTGAAAACCTGGTCAGTAATCTGGTGACCGTCCTCCTCTATTGAATGAATTCAGTTGTCGTGCATGTCCAAAGAAGTTCAGTTCTGATTAATATCTGGTGCGTGTAAACTTAGGTATCTGTGCAGACATAGCTAACATCAGCAACAGAGTATATTATATATCTGGTTGTTTCTCCATTTCAGGAGAAATTAAACCTCATTCAAACCCAACATTTCTAACAATGCCAGTTTGTGCAGTGCAAGATTATAAATCCAGCCTGGGAGCTAATCCAGCGTACATTCATCTGCTCGGATAGAGAACTCAAAAGAAAAGATTCAGACTCAGTTTACCTGATCTGAGAGGTTTGATGAACGGCTTTAAAATATACGTGTTATTGATCCGCCCTGAGCAGAGACGGCATAAAGAAAAGACGGACCGTGGTTCTCCAAATACAACACGTCATAAATCAAACGCAGCGCTGGACACTGAAGCTCTTCTCACCGAGCCCGAACCTCGAGCCTTGTTTCTTTCTTTTCTTACAGTGTTATGACCTTGTCAGTCTGACTGCTGACATCAATGAATGTTGATTATTTACTACCCGAAGCAAATAATGAGCATGACAGAAACTGTAATGGGACAGTAGAATAGTAATCAGACCGAAAATAACCTCCTGCCCTCTGAGCACAGCCGGCGCATGAAGTCTTTACAGATTCTCACGAACCAACAAACCGTGTCGGCCGAGAGAAAAACCTGATGTGACGACAGACGTGCAAAAAAACTGAACCGAAACAAAGCCAGATATCATGAACGACGAGAGTCTGACAAGAGGGTAACGATCATGAATGAATCCCCTCCTCCTTCCATGAGTCAGTTTAATGACCTTCTCTTGCAGTGCCATTATGCACCATGACGATTATTCACTTCACCTAAAGCCGAGGCCTTAAAACATATTGAACAAGGTTTTTATTGCATTCTCTTTAAAGACAGAAATCCCTTCAGTCACTCTTAAACTGATCTCATGTTTCATCCAAACCAGGCAATTTACAAACGTCTTAAATTTAACCTGATACCACCACGTCGTCTTTTAACCGTACGTATGTTTCTCCTGCGATATCATCAGTCTTATTTCTAATTACGTTATCGATCCATATTACTTCCTATGACGAGAGGAGCTTATCAATAATCCAAGCACAGTCGATACTTCATCACAACCCTCTGGCTATCTACACTGTCACATGTCAGTGGTTGACTCCTCGCTGATGTATTAGCACCTAGAGGAACACGCAGACGTAGGACGTAGGATGTGGAATCATAATTTTATGTCTGAAATTCAAATATCTTTTTAACCTTTATCAATTCAATTTATACACTGAGGTAAATAAGCTGTTTCAGAACATTATCATTCATTTGGAGATGTGTTTGTGGACACCTGGTGGTCCTTCTAGCTCTGGTTCTGGGCTCAACCCCCTCCCGATGCAAACGTATGTCGTTGTTTTAGCGGTTCTCGCTTGGTTTAACTGTCAGTCTCCAACTAGCAACGCAGGGTAGCAAGGTGGAAGAAGACCACAACCATCTCTACACATGTCTATAGCTCCAGGTTCACTTCCCTTTCGTGTTTGTTGCAGATGAGCCGACCCTTTATCACCCATCGTCCTTCTAGTCTTCTCAGTCACGGAGCATCAGTGTTACTGGCTAGTTGTTTGGAAAATATCTCCACAGATCCATTCGTTTGAAGAAATTAATCTTTTGATCGTCTTGATTGTCTTTAATAGATCTACAGTAGCCTACTGTATGAACAGGGCACATGAGAAGTAGCAGTGCCGTTTCTCCGCGATTAAACAGATGCCGCACATACTTCACATGTTGATCTTCAGCCAAAATCCCTAAAGAATGTAGGGTAACGATCCTACAGTCTGCCCCACATGCAAACGTCAGCTGCTAGGATTCAGACTTATCAGTTTTTAATCATCAGTGCTGGAAATATAAAACCAAACATCTCCTTATCTGCCTTTTTTTTTGTTAACTTGTCATTTATTCCCCCCGTTTAAAAACACACTTTGAATCTGACACTGAGCTGTTTTCCCTTTGAAATCTGCTCCGTTTGCTTTGAGCAGACAGTTTAGTGCCCTGACTCTGAGAGGATAAATGCCGACGGTCATCTCTGTTCAACGAAGAACTCACCATCGCTTTATTCAGTTGACTGGTCCCTTGAACATGCTGGGATAGGATCGAGCTCCTAACGTACCTCTCTGTCTTCTGAGTTGGTGTTTTATTGATATTTTCTGTGAATTAGAGCAAGGACATGGACTTTATGAAACAGTGGCCTTGCTTAAACAGTTATTTGTTTTCAGACTTGTGATCCATTATCGGGTCGGTCATAATGATTGCATGACTCCATTCCATCGATCCAGAATAACTCAACTAGTGAGCTCTCTGGGGACATGTACTACCTACAGTAGAGGAACATGTGCTACTGTGATATCCGTTCATCTGCTGCTCTCTGTGTCCTCCAGACCTGATCCACTGCACCAATGAGCTGAACGTCAGCATCCCACACCTGGCAGACACGCTGCTGGAGCGCACGGCCAGCAACAGCTGGATCGTGGTCTTCAAGGCGCTCATCACCACACACCACCTCATGATGTACGGCAACGAGGTGAGCGCAAAATGCACCGCTCTACGGAAGCCCAGAGAGGACACAAAGAAAACAAAGAGACTGCTCTGCTAAAAGAGATGTGGAAGGGGAAGATGTTTTATTAATTGGTTCAAGAATAATGTTAGATAGGTGTACAGAATTAAAGAGTTAATTTAAATAGAATATGCTCATGGGTGTGACTGGTTCCATAGATAGATAGATAGATAGATAGATAGATAGATAGATAGTTCATGGATGGATGGATAATAGATAGATGATAAATAATGGATGGATGGATAGATGCTAGATGACAGATGACGGATAGATGATGGATGGATGATAGCTGATAGATGACGGATAGATGTTGGATGGATGATAGATGGATGGATGGATGGATAGATGTTAGATGATGGATAGATGATGGATGGATGGATAATAGACAGATGATAAATAATGGATGGATGATAGATGATAGATGACGGATAGATGTTGGATGGATGATAGATGGATGGATGGATGGATAGATGTTAGATGATGGATAGATGATGGATGGATGGATAATAGATAGATGATAAATAATGGATGGATGCTAGATGATAGATGTTGGATGGATGATGGATGGATGGATGATGGATGGATGATAGATGATGGATGGATGGATAATAGGTGGATGATAGATGGATGATAGATGTTAGATGATGGATGGTTGATGGATGGAGGGATGACAGATGGATGGATGGATGGATAATAGATGATAAATAATGGATAGATGATAGATGATAGATGGATGTTGGATGGATGATATATGGATGGATGGATGACAGATGGATGGATGATAGCTAGATGATGGATGGATAATAGATAGATGATAAATAATGGATGGATGATAGATGTGTATAAAAGCAATATACAAACTATACATACAAAATACAAGTGTACATGAAGAAGAAGAATATACCAACATTGAAACTGATTCAAGCTTGACTTGTCGATCCGCCCTAGAAATAATAACACGACTCAAGTGGTAGTGATTTCTCACACTGAGATCCTTTGAGGCCTCATCATCCACGTGTCCCAACAACAACTGCTGATGAAGTGTCCCGCTGACATTTGAATGGCTCCATCCACCGCTCACCCTACCAGAGCAGCATCCCAGACTTCAAACACGTTAAATTATGACCCTCTCACAGCCTCCAGCAGCAAGGCTTTTAGCTGTGACATGATGTTTTGAAAAGGCTTCGCTTTAATCGGCTGCATGTTTAGTCTGGCTTTTATTCTTCTGGTTGGACCTGGCTAGAAAAACTATTTTAAAAGCCCACGAGTTGTCTCTTTGTGTTTCCTTGAAGTAATCCTCTTCCCCTGTTGATGCTTGTGCAACATCAAACTAGAGTCACATTCATATGAAACCATTAACTGTCTGAGCTGCGCCACGCTGACGACGAAGACGCATTTAAACCAAACAGGAACAAGGTACTAATGAGCAAATAGAGAAGACTGTAGGACAAAAATATCGGGTCATTATTTAAAATATTGAGACCTGTAGGACAGTGACATTTTTGAAAGTCTGATAAAAGTGTGCAGAAGCTGTGAAGAAGTAAATATGACTGTCGAAACATTAGCAAACCTACAAAACGTATTTGTGTCAGATTTGTTCTTTTGCAGTTTCAAATTATGACTTTATGCCATGTAGTACAGGATTTTCTCACCAATGAATTCAACTCTGACTCTTTGAAATGTTTCTAAAGGTGCAACTCTTCTCAAAGATTTGATACCGTTCTCTATAAATGATAAATCACTAATGGTTTTTCTCTGTTCTTCTTCCATCAGAGATTAATGCAGTACCTTGCCTCCAGAAACACGCTCTTCAACCTCAACAACTTTCTAGATAAGGCTGCACTACAAGGTGATTTAATGCCGTCTGGCTGTTTGTGGACTCAGCAGAGCTGTACGTCTCACAGAATGACTTTATGTCCGACTCTCCCTGGCTCCGCTATCAATAAGCCGCTGTTTCAAAGGGTCCAGGATTGATAAAGCTTCTGGAGAATGTGATCTTTGTTTGGCGCTAGAAGCGTCTGAATGTTGCTGATAATGGAAACACGTGTTGAAGTGTCCGAGTGAAAAAGTTAATCTCAGAGAAATGTGGTGCGTGTTATCGCTTTGACTCGTGGGGGAAATGCAGATTTGTCACAAAGAGGGTTGTACATTTCGTATGAAAGGGATTATTGGCTTCTTAACCTGATTTGGAAATAAGCCGCTGTGATCAGACGCTAACTGCAGCGCCCCCTCTCTTCCCTCCAGGGTATAACATGTCAACCTTCATCAGACGCTACAGCCGCTACCTGAATGAAAAAGCCATGTCCTACAGACTAGCAGCAGTGGACTTCACCAAGATGAAGAGAGGGTAACGTACTCTTGAACATATACACCAGTGGCAGACGTCTTACACTCACCGATCAGCCATAACATTATGAACAGGTGAAGTGAATAATATGGATTAGCTTGTGGTTCCTGTCATGGAGTGGGATAAACCAGGCAGCAGGTGAAGATTTTGTCCTCAAACTTGAGCGGGAAAAACGGTGAAGTGAAATGATCTGAGCAACTTTGACGAAGGTTAAACTGAAACAGCTAGATGACTGGGTCAGAGCATCATTACCTAACAAAAGTGGTCCAAGGAAGGAAGAGCAAATGAACCGGTGTGGCCGCAGAAACCAGCACTCCTTCAGACGTCTAGTGGAGTCCATAGCTCAATGGGTCAGGGCTGTTTTTGGTGAACAGCACAAGGTCTTCAAAACTCACTAGATCCCAAACTGATCAAGTATCTGTGGGATGATCCACAGAGGCCCCTCCCCTCAACCCATAGAACCCAAAGGCCCCCACTGACACCATTCTGTAGCCAGACACCACAGGACACCCTCAAAAGGCCCACGACCTACACAATATTAGGCCATAATGTTATGCCCTATCGATGTAGTGTCAGTTTTTTACTCTTTGAAGGATTTCTCTATTCTGCTTCATCTTCAGCGTTCTACCTCTCGGTCTCTGATCCTGATCTCAGCTGTCTGTGTTGTGTTGTTGTGTTTCTAGGGCTGACGGTGTGATGCGCACCATGAATACAGAGAAGCTGATCAAGACTCTGCCCGTCATACAGAACCAGCTGGACGCGCTGCTGGACTTCCAGGTAAACGTCCGACCTTAAAACACCGTCTCTTGAGAGCCTATCAGTCCCTCTCTTACTCCTTCTCTCCGTCCTCCAGCCAAACTCCAACGAGCTGACCAACGGTGTCATCAACACGGCCTTCATGCTGCTGTTTAAAGACTCCATACGGCTGTTTGCGGCGTACAACGAAGGCGTCATCAACATGTTGGGTAAAGCACGACACAGCCGAAGCCGGAGTTCACCTCCATTCAGCTCCTTTAAACCCTTCTTTAGAGGAAGTCAATGTTGCGTCCAATTAAAGACGATAATGACCACCTTGTTCTCTTTCATTAATTATTAAGCCAGTGGGGCGTAAGGGTTCATTACCCAACCCAACTATGGTTAAATCGTAACTGGGACCACAACAAGTCTACATCCTTCCCCTCATTCATTAATATAAATATAAATATATTCTGAGGATCTCATGCTGACTCTCGTCTTTTGACACACAGAGAAATACTTTGACATGAAGAAGAACCAGTGCAAAGAGGCGTTGGAGATCTACAAGACCTTCCTCAACAGGATGACCAAACTGTCCGAGTTTCTCAAAGTGGCCGAGGTAACGCCTCCTTGTCCTTCCCGTCCTCCCGCGGAGCAGGAGGCGGCACAGAGTTAAACGACGGGATTATCAGCCTGGAGTGAATCTCAACGGCCTTTGTTTCCATATTAACACATTAAAAGACGTTTCCTTGTGTCGATCAGATGAATTTAACCTGCAGAGAAAACCCACCTCGGCCTGTTGAGATTTGCTCCAGACTTCTGTTACCCCCCGGGGATCTGATTTACGGCCTTTATTTCCGGGCCGTAGATCAGGACCAGGAGCTTCTTCTCCCTCATCTTAATCTAGACTTTTTTATTTTTTCCTGTTTCTGTTCTCTTGCCCTGACCTGGGGAGGGGGTTTGCTCCAAGACAAGTCATTAACGGCTGAGGCTTAGCCAATCAGAGAGCCTCTTGTGTAGAGCTTCCCGTTGAGGGACCCCTTCGTGTGCTGCCTGTTCACATGCCTGCACTGCATGACCAAGCAAGCTCTTCTTCTATCACTCTCTCTGTCTCCTGTTCTTTAATTTCCTCCCTTTTCTTAAAAAGATGGATGTATGTTTCCTCTCTGGAGGCTGGTGAACAGTTAACAGTCCCGGCCAGGCCTCACAGTAAACTGTCGTCTGTAGGCTGCGTAGCTTTATCCTCCACCGTCGAAGGCTTTCTCACTGCTTGGTTTCGCTCCCATGTGGAAGAAGGTTTGGGATGCAGCCGCTTTGATCCAAAGAAAAAAAACTAAAATGAAAGCAGACTAACGTTGACTTTAAGGACCCATTCATTTGAGCTGTCTAACTAAACGTGTGTTTGTCTGTTTGTGTGTCATCCTCCCGTCTCCTTCTGTTCAAAGTCAACATTAGTTGAGTGTCTTCTTCCGTTTGGATGTTTCTAACCTCGCTGTCATGTGACCTGTTGTCTGCCCCGCCTCCTCAACCAGTCGTCACTCAGCTTTTCATTTTCTCCAGATCTCAATGTGTGTGTGTGTGTGTGTGTGTGTACTTATAAGTGTGTATGTGTGTATATACTGTGTGTATATATAGGTGTTTGTATGCGTGTGCATGCCTCCTCCTCCTCCCCTCTTCCTCCGTTGTCTTTTATTTGTTTTCCGTTCCAGCATCTGCATGAAGTAATGAATGCTTGGGTTTGATTCTTCTTTCTCCCTCCTCCTCCTCCTCTTCCTCCTCCTCCTCCTCTTCCTCCTTCACACGCCTCTCTTCCCTTTTTTTACTCTGTGGTCTGTTGTTTTTTGTTTCTTTTGGTTTATTCCTTGTTTTTCTTATTACATTTGGTTTATTTTTTATTTTGCCTCCCTCCTCCCTCCCCTACCCTTCCTCCCTCCTTTTTTGTGACACAGCGAGTTGGGATAGATCAGGGCGACAGCCCCGATCTCACACAGGTCAGTCTACATCTCATCTCAATCAGTCAATCAACCAGTCAGTCAACCGGTATAGAAACCCGTCCACTCAGTCCCATAATGCTTCATTCTAAACGCTCCCGTTCCCTACTCACCCTACAGACCTGCCCACACTGCAGCTGCCCCGTCCTCCTCCTCTCTTCTTCATGCTCTGTAACTCCTTCACTTTGTCTCCTTCTCTGTCTGAACCGAATCTAGAATAGAGAGGAATCAATAAATGAAGACCTGTAAAAAAGCCTTGAAGCAACTTTCATTAAAGCATTATCTCAGGTTTTTATTATCTGAACAATTTCAGAATAAATAGTTAGGATTTTAGTTTTTGTTTTTTTGCTGATTCGTTTGGGGCTTAGTATGTTTGAATTTTTTCCAGCAGCCTTTCTGGCATTGTCCCAGTGCAAAAAAGATTTTAAAAAAAATCAAGGCCAAAGTATCATCACATAAATAAGTTAGCACCACTTCATGAAATATATTTATTTCTTTTTCCCGTATATTCGCAGTGTTCAAAATCATTTTTCTGAAGAGATTACGTCCCTTTGCATTAGCTGTGGGGAGAGCAGCGAATGGTTTTTATTGAGTAGGTTTCTGCAAATATGACTTGGATAGGTGCACATAATGCCATCATGAGCACTGCATGTCATGCTACAGGCCTTTCAGCGGACGCAGAATTGGATCGTGTGACAAATGTAGCTACCACCCGAGAAGTGCTGACCCCTTTGAAACAGACGCCATGGCTGTAGCGCTCATGAAGACCTTATATGTGCTTATTCAACAACATAGTGACCCATGCCTTTACTGAGCTCTAGATATGTGTCTGTTTTACTTTTAAACCTTTAGCATATTCTAGATTTCTCTGAAGAAGGATATCCAGAATTCGCATTTTACTCTCTTTCCCCCCTTAAAAATAAGTATATGAGAAATCTTTTCTTTGCCTGTCGTGTTTGCATTGTGTTCTCTGGCGCTGAAATGTAAGGCTCTGGGTGGAAACCGTGGCATCACATGTGGTCAAAATGAACCCATCCATCCTTTTTGTTTTCCAATGAAGAGCGCTGGCCAGCTTCTCGATGTGTATGCCTGGTTTCTGACCAGATGCTTACATTTGACTGAGTTAACTTCTTTGGCTTCCAGTGAGATAAAGCTATTCGGTTCCTATTTGGTTCTTCTTCTTCTAATCAGTAAAAGATGTTGATCCGGTCTTTTAACCTGAAGTGGAATCCATGAGTTAACTCGTAATTTTGTTTTTTTGGGATCGTGATTTTTTCTTTCCGTGTGTAAGTGTGTGCGTTTGCGTGTGCGTCAGGAGAGTGTTTCTGCACTGCTGGCCTCTGCATGGGCTCGTTAGATTTGTTCAGAGACGTGTTTGTTGTGTTTCTGCTCTGGAGCCCTGCAGCGATGAGGCTCCGCTTTGTCCTGACCTGTCAGTCCCGCTGTGGACTAGCTTGCATGATCCAAGGCTAATGTGTGCATGCTGGTCAACCAAACCTGATGAAACCAAATGCAAAAAAAAAAAAACATCAAAAAAAGAAAAAAAAGAAAAGTAGAGTAGATAGCAAATCTGAGGGTGATGTCTCAACTCTGCTGCTGCTTTGTGCGAGTGTGTGAAATGAAATCAAAAGTGAGGAGAGGGGGTGAGTGACAGCTATGTGCCCCACTTCGTCTACTTGGCTGTGGTTCTAATGTTTTCCCCTAAACCCCACCTACATTTACCCCACCCTCACCCCCTCCTCCTCCTCCTCCCGCCACTCTCAGGCTCCCAACACTCTCTTGGAGGCTCTGGAGCAGCATCTAGCCTCTCTGGAGGGCAGGAAGCTCAAGGACCTCTCCACCACCAGCAGGTATGGTCCAGTCACAAAGATGCTAATCAGATCTCCTGCACCGGCCGCTCAGTGCTCATTTAAACCAGTTTATTATCGGTACTACAGCTATTATTAGGATTTCTATTAGCCATGTGGGCAGCTCTGTGAAGCCTCTGTCAGCTGACTAGAAGCTCATAATGACTGTTAACAAGGTGATGTTCATATCAACGGTCCCTTCTTGAAGGTAGCGATAGTAAACACGGTGCATTTGTTCATTAGCCTTAAACTCAAAGTCCAGCAGAGGCTGAAGGGAACGTCCCTTCTCATGTTACCAGAGTACTGTAATAACTGGGAGTTTGACAATAAAAGAACATTTTTGAACATGAACAAGCTCAAATGTATGTTTATTAGCATCCAGACCTTTACCAACATCTAGACACCACAGACCACATTTTAAACCAACAACCAGAACAATCCACTCAGCAACTTTCTGAGCTTGGACCGACGTTGCCGTAATTTGAGCAATGCTGCAGCCAACGCTAAGACTGGCCGCATGAATTCAGATGAGAGATTTTACCATTTCAGTTTGTAAAACTACACCCAGTTAAAAATCTACGTAGCCACAGTGGCAGTGTGGCTTTGGTGTTGGAGGTTCTAACAATTTACTTTTAAAACGCCTGTAGTTTAAGTTTTTGCTAAGAAACCAAAGCAGAGGACTAATTACATATCTGACGATTCCCAAGACACAAGTGTCAATTAAATTGCTTCACCGCCATCTGGGCACCGTGCACATGTGTGCCAAAATTCCTGCACAATCCATCCAGTAACTTTAGACCGAAGGGGAAAACTGACACTCCTCAAGCAACAGAGCAACCGAGGCTAAAACTAACAGCGTCAACTCTGCTGGCTTTGTTAGATGGACAGGTTCTACTGCGTTTATGAATATGTCACTGGCTGCGGCGTTGCTTTGGGGATATCAGTGCCAATCGATCTGTCCACACTGTTCACCGAAACATCTCAACCGCTGTCGGATGGATCGCCAGGAAGTTTGGTCCAGATGGTTGATGATGAATCTTAATAAATTCTGCTGTCTTCAGGCCTTTTCATCTACTCTCATTTCTCAGTTATAATGAACATTACAGCCTCACAGAGCTGTAGAGCAGATGTAAAGACACTGTGTGATTTCTGCTGCTTTTACAAATACATGCATGTCTCTGTGTGTCACCCTAAGATCCAGCACCTTGTCCAGTGCAGTGTCGTCTCTCTCCAGCACTGGGATCTCTCTCAGCCGTATGGACGACAAGACAGAGGACAACCGACTGCAGCAGCACAAGGTGAGACGTTTGCACTTTTAAATTATACATGCTCATACTGTAGATCGGTTCAGACAGCTCACGCCACATACCAGGACTACACTGAATCAGACCGTGACATGATTGACGCCGGCGCACGAAGCTTTTCACAGATTACCAGTTTTTGCCTTTGAGGAAGAAAAACAAATCACTTTGTCTCAACCGAGTGGACGTCTGTAGCTCAAGTCTTTTTGTCCTCCACACTGCTGTTAAAATTGAATAGACAAGTGCATTAAATCTGCAGTACACTGAAATACACTGTCTGTGTCTGGCCACTGGCCCGTAGCATAGAGCTGCACAGAGAATAGAAATGAACTTACAGTCTAAATGCTGCACTCCTGCAGTGGAGTCAATTGAAATAGAGAGTCTTTTTTTTTATTATTATTATTTAAGACAATGTGTTAACATTGTGTAAACATATCACACAGATTAAAGTCAAACCGGTAACATGCTGTTGACGCTGTCTGTACAGGATGACGGTCATAAAGTGATCGATATTCAGACGCCCAATGCGTCACCCAGCGCTCAGTCAGTGGGCAGTGCCAACAGCAGTGGGGGGGCTACAGATCTCTTCTCCAATTCACCCATCGTACCCATCAACAACCAGTGAGTAACATCTGCAGTCACAGATAATACGAACACAACAGCGCTGGCGTTTGAGAATTGAATCGTTTTAAGTTTTATTTAAAGAATTAAAAGTAAAAAATCACCATTTCCCTTCCTGCAGTGTGCCAAACCTCAGCAGTGAGCTGTTCACCCTGCAGCCTAACTTCACCCCCATCCAGACCACACACACTGTGCCCAACAACAACAATGCCTGGGGAGGTAAGGACTGCATCCACAGCCAAACAAACACACACACACACACACACATATACAACCGTGCATGCGTACGATGTGCAAATGAATTCCCACTCACTCAGATAAACACACAGTGGGGAGCTGGATGTGACAAGTGATGGTCGTTTGCTTCATGCTTTTGACGCATTCCCCCACTTTTCCTCCTGTCGCGTTTCCATGGTTACCGCTGGATGTCAGGTGATCTGCTGAAGCCGTCCCCACCCACTCAAATTCACAGCCCCGGAGCCCCATTGCATTCTGGGAAAATGCTGCCCAATGATTTGGACTCTTCATTAGCCAACCTCGTTGGCAGTGAGTGTCTCGCTTTCCAAATATATCTCTTCCATTCTTCAAGCCTTTTTCTCCTTTTGTCCTCTCGCGTCGTTGCTTCCTTTCTAATGACGTTGTGTTTTGTTTATTTCTTGGCTCAGATCTGCAGTTTGGGGGGACGCCAGCTAAAAAGTGAGTAGGTTCGCAGTTAATTACGAGGCTGTCCAATCCGGCAGAAGATTCATGATTTCCAATGCACTTGTGTTTGTGTTTGTGTGCATCAGGCCAGAGCTCCAGTGGAGTCAGCTGGTAGAGAAAAAGCCCACGGGAGGAAGTGGCTGGCAGTCAAAGACCATGTGTACCAGCACCAACTGGACTCACACCACCCATCCCATGGCACCTGCACCCATGCCCGTCCCTCAGATGGTAAATTAAAAGCTACTTTCACTGTTAAAGCACCGGCAAGGTTTTGTGCTTGTCTCATCTAGTTAATGTGGCGCTGCCTGATGAGACAGTGAAAAGCTCCCTCGTTATCCTGTTAGTTTGGTTGGTTAATTGATTTAAATCTCTGAGCCCTCCTACTATGCTACTACTCTGAGCCCAGTAGCTTACTGTGAACTTTTACATCAAGGCTAGTGAGTTAGTTTAGTCATCAGGAATATGTTTACAGGAGAACAGGCAGTACCTAGAATATGTATTTATTGAACCTTTGTCTGGAGCCCACCCAACAATCCTATCTCCACTCACTAGACAGTTCATTAGGGAAAATAATTCATTCTAATGTAACAGTCCTGCACTAAATCCGTATCTGCTTGTGTAAAATGTACCTCAACTATAATTTCTTATCGTTGTCAAAGTGGTCGAAGCAAAAGCTCCAGAGAGGCTCTCTATACCCTGCAAGTGACCCAGTTGGAACTGCTCGCGCACCCCCTTAGAGCCTCATGCAGTCTTCAGACTGGAATTCATGCATTGATCAGCCACAACATTAAAACCACTCATAGGAGAAGTAAATAACTTTGCCTATCTTGTGACAATTCAGTGTTCTGCTGGGAAACTTTTGGACCTGGCATTCATTTGTGTGAATGTTACTTAGACATGTAGCACCCACCTAGACCAGACCAGGTATCCCCACCCCATAGCAATGACACTCCTTGATGGCAGCAGACATCCCCAGCAGGACAGCACAAGGTGTTGACCTAGCCTCCAAATTCACTAGATCCCAAACTGATCAAGTATCTGTGGGATGATCCACAGAGGTGCCTCCCCTCAAAGAACCCCCACTAACAACATCCTGTTGCCAGACACCAGAGGACACCCTCAGAAGGCCCATGTCCTCTCTGATGAGTCACAACTGTTTTGGAGGCACAAGGAAGACAAGGCTGATGAGAGAGGTGGGCTAAAGGTTGCCAGCCTGCCAAGTATTTGTGCCGTAGCCTTAGGACTTTAGTCAAATGTGGCAAAAGGAGAAATTGCATTAAATGACACTATGACACGTCCTGACATCAAAAGTTAAACTAAACCCTGACAATGACGTCTCATCAAACCTGTCTGTCAGTGAAGGCCTCCTCTTGTATTGTGTATTAATTTGGTGCCATCCATCATCCTGCCAGTGAGCTAATGATTTTAAACTTTAGACTGAAAGTCATCAAACACACCTCGTGGTTAAAGCTAACTCTGTGCAGCTCTCAGGGCTTTTGGAGGAGCCGTGATTATCTCCACGTCTCTCCCGTTCAATCTGGCCTCATTTCTTAAACATTTTCCCGCTGATTGACCTCTCAACTCCAACTGCTCACTTCGTCAGCTAACGGGCTGGAAAGCTGACGACACGAGTTGAATCGAAAGTGGTGGGGAATGAGAATTTATCCTCAGAGCGTGGCTTTTATTCAGAAGTTCATTCTTTAACAGTTGTTTTTCTTTTCTGTCTTCAACCCTCAACAGAACGGGATGATCTATACTGGCTATGTAAGTGTCTTAGATTCATCTTCCTTTCATTTGACTTCATCCTAATTTGACTCTATTGTATTGTTTGTACTGTTGACACGAATTATCAGAGGAAGAGGCAACGTCCCATGTGATTATTACAAGCTGATGATCTGCTACCTTGAGTCAGATTTGTTAGGTGTTGCACGTACTGGGTTTAGCAAAAACAAATAGAAACCATTTTTTTTTGTGTGCTTTATTCCTGCACAGGCTCCAGCACCAGTGGCTTTTCCTATGACGACACCCCAAGTGCCTGTGTATGGGATGGTAAAGAACAACCTCCACTCATAATTAATACATCTTTCATTCATTCATTCATTCATGCAAATAACTTTGTCTTTAGTTTCCATCCTCATTGTCTCTTTCTGTTCCACTTCACCAGCTCCCACCTCAGATGAGTCATCAGATGGGGGGTGTTCCCATGATGCCCCCGCAGCCTGTCATGTACAACCAGCCCGTCCTGAGACCCACCAATCCTTTTGGACCCATCCCGGGAACTCAGGTAACACAAACAGCCCCACACAGTAATCCACATGACACACCGTGGCGCTAGGGCAGCTTCATGAAGACGAGGAGCAAAATTTTGGAAATAAAATCCCCCCGTGATTTCACCAGAATATTTAAATTGATGAAAGAAAACGAGATGAAACATGTTGTGAGCATCAGAGGCAGGCAGACACTTCTATTTCCTCTATAGCAAGCTAAGCTAACCAGCTACCTATCTACCTCGTGTTTATATACAAATACACTGATCAGCCAAAACATTATGAAGTATATAACACTGACCATCTTGTGACAATTCCATTTGCCGCTGGGAAGCTTTTGGAC
This sequence comes from Chelon auratus, assembly GCA_030220025.1. Lineage (NCBI taxonomy): Eukaryota > Metazoa > Chordata > Actinopteri > Mugiliformes > Mugilidae > Chelon > Chelon auratus. The sequence goes on along the minus strand of JASGAT010329498.1, from coordinate 86 downwards.
CTGGCATTCATTCATGTGGATGTTACTTAGACATGTAGCACCCACCTAGACCAGACCAGGCACCCCCACCCCATAGCAATGACACT
>JASGAT010329495.1:0-11183 GCA_030220025.1 Chelon auratus | reverse complement strand
CTGGAAATTAAAATCTTTCTTCCCTTGAATTCTGTTGAAATTCCCATGATGGATGACTTAACTGTGGTGTAGCCACAGTTAAGTCATCCGGTGAACAAAGTTAAGCAAAGTGAAGCAAAGGTCAATTAAACAAGCCTGAGTTTAATCACGGTTACACCATTTCTGCTGCTGAAAACTAAGCAAACAGTTTAAAGTTCAGAAGTCAAGTTTCAGCTTGCAGGGGTGGGTTTGATAGAAACAACTGACTCTGAATTGCAAATGAGCTTACCAGACCTGTGGAGCTAGCTCCTCATCTCTGCTGGAGGCTAAGTTAGGTGCTCTGCTAAATCAACTGAGGTTTCTTGAGGTTCTCCTCATTGATTAATACAGCTTTGCTGCTTTGCTGGTTAGGCATGTGGGTGATTTCAACAATGTGGTGGACCTGAGCCAACACTGCGAAGTGCTCCTAAATGTCACGAGACGGTAGATAACGAAAGTATTTGCTTTAACATTCTGTTCTTTCGTGTCCTCTGTTGTACTCAAAATGCCTCTGAATCAGTTCATATCAATGCAGCCAACGTTAAGATGAGAAAATCTTGTTTCATTAATTCAAACAATATTATAAAAATCCAGAATGACGGAAGGATTATTTGGGATTAATGAGTCTTTGAGTGCCGTTCGGGGGATTTAATTGTGTGCATGGACCTGCACCTGCTGCCTATAGAGCTTTATTTCCCTGATCGGTAATACAATGCTCCTTTTCTGCCTTGCCCACCTCAGGGAGGTTGTACGGTCATGCTCTCTGCAAACGTGATCTCCACTTAGTCATACTTTTTCCTGAAGGGCTGTAAGACTGTATAAGACTGACATACAGTGTGGTGTGTGAGTTTCACTCACTTAAATACAGACTGGTAAGGTTAGTTTTGTTGCTTACACTTATCACTTATCTTCTTATGATGTTGCATAAGTGATTCCATTTATTACCTTTTGCAGATTTAGATTCTGCTGCAGACATACAAATAAATACTTTGCCCAAACACTTAGAGAGTAGAGACACTCCTCTGATCCTGAAGAGCTTGATGTAATATGCATATTAAACTTTTCATGTAACTTATACATAATCCTTTTAAGTACATGAAGTTTTATATAGTTTATAATATGACACAGATCTAGGGTATACTTTGTTGAGTTAAACTTCCCACATCTAGCTCTGTGGTTGGAAGTGATGCTTATTTTCATTGTTTCTTGACTAAATAATCTTGTGGTCTATAAAAAAAAAAAAATTTCAGAGCGCAGTGTGACGTCTTTAAATAGCGCTTTTTAGCTCTGACTTACAGTTGATAAATCAAAGAAAGAAACTAATATTTACATTTTGATATTACACTCAATAAAAGACCCAAATGGTTGTATTGATTATCGATATGGCTGCTTATTCATTTTCAAGCTGACTGGTCAGTTGAGAAAGTCTGTGAAAAACTGGTCTAGTTAATCGGATTTGTGACGTATTGCTCTAGCTTTTTCAGTGTGTGTTTTTGTTTTTTTCTGTTGGGCTGCATTATTTTAATTGGAGAGTGGCAGTAAACAAGGTGGAGAAAGTGCTCACATACTTTGATTGTAATAAAACTTGCTCTCGCAGCTCTTTGTGTTGTTGGCAATGTGGTTCATTTGTGAATTTTGTTCCCATTTCCTGTTCTCTTTCTGGTGATGTCTCTTATCATGATCATCCATGAGGAGTTTACCATTTAGTGTAAACTAGCCCCTGTGAGCTACATTTTCAGGTGTGAAAGAGGAAACTGGGAGATTTTGCTCTTCTTCAGTCGACATGAGGGGAAAAAAAAATAGTGGAAGTAAATGGGGATGCAATAAAAACCCTGTTCTGTATGGCACTGCTGACATTTTCTGAATCGTTTTCTGTCAGTGTGCACTTTCTTTGATCATGTAATCCAGTGGTTACGTTTTGTTTTGAATCTGGTAGTCATAAATGTACATAAATGGCAGTCGGTGTACCTGGTTTCAGCTCTGATAAGATGTAAAAATAACTGGGTTTGGGTTTATCGTGAAATTAAATGCCACTGTAGTTTATTAATCAAAGGACAGGAAGCCCCTGAAAGTCAATGAGATAAGACAAGTAATGGAAATGTTAATTAAAACGTCTGCGACAGGCAAATTAAACCGAAGCAAACGCGTCTGTGTGAAATGGGAGAAATAATTTCAAAATGGAATCTGTTGTTTCTTCTCACACGCGCTGCGTTAATGTGTGCAGAGCGTCTTGTAATGTCGGCCGTCTTTTTGTCTTTCCACAGAGTCGACCGGTCCCGCCAAGGTGGTGAAGGCAGGGAACCCACCCAAAGCCAGACGTGGAGGAAAGGTAATAAGTGTGACAGCATTTTGCAAATTAAAGAGAAACATTGTCACTGCACTTAAAAATTTATCCAATCCGGTCCAACTTTTATTATAAAGTACTTTAATAACCACCAAAGTGTACCAACGTGCTGTGCAAAGAAATAAATAAACGACAGACATTAAAAAAAAGATAACCGCAGCCATACAATAAAAACAATAAAGTGAAAATAAAGTCAACATTTATGGACAAACATAGGACTTTGTCCACAAACGCTGCCCTTCAGGATATCCATAATATTAGACATGCCTCAATTTAATTAAACAGAGTGATGCTAAATGCCCCCTCTGATTCCAGTCTTTGTGCTAAGCTAAGCTAAGCTAAGCTAAGCTAACTGTTGTATGGCTGCAGCTTCATGTCAAAAGGTTGAACAGTCTAATTCACATTTTCAGTAATACACCAATTGTAAATTGACAAACCAGCCTTCATTTTAAAGTTGTCGGTAAACTCCAGGCCAGTTCAAACTGATTACCTTAATTAGAAAAGCTAAGTGAAGTTAGCGTATTTACTTATCTGGCCTCGGGCCATGTGCGCTCGCCTCCCCTCAAGCATCCTGGTGTGCAGATGTTTTCCTGGTGAGTCAGCAGCAAACACCGTAGTACTCCAGGGCTGGCGACCACACCTTGACCACAAACGTTTATAGCTTTCTTGTGTTAAGTGTTGCAGCCAGGCAGGACATGGACAAAGATGCAGAAAGCAGGATGTTGTTGTGCAGACTTGCTCGGTTGTTGTACTTGTGTCAAATTTGCTGGAATTACACACAATGAAGCATATAACAAGCAGTCCATGACAAATTCTTTTGTTTTTTTGCTCAGGTTGGAGATTTTGGCGACACCAACAGCTGGCCGACTCCAGGGGAGATTGCAACTAAAGACATGCAGGTAGGTGTTGTTACTTGTTTGAGTCACAGTTTGGTAGAAATGTAATGGTCACCGTGGTGGGTTTAGGACGGTGCCTGAAACTTTCGGACCTGGCGGACCTGGTGTGGATGTTACTTAGACATGTAGCACCCACCTAGACCAGACCAGACCAGACATCCCCACCCCATTGCAATGACACTCCTTGATGGCAGCAGGAACAAAAACACGAAGAACAGCACAAGGTGTTGACCTGGTCTCAAAATTCACCAGATCCCAAACTGATCAAGTATCTGTGGGATGATCCACAGAGGTCCATCCCCTCAAACCATAGGACCCAAAGGCCCCCCACTGACAACATCCTGTTACCAGACACCACAGGACACCCTCAGAAGGCCCATGTCCATTCTCTGATGAGTCACAACTGTTTTGGAGGCACAAGGGAGACATCGATCTTATAACCAAGAATAAACTCACACTTACGGGAAATCGATGTACACCAAATGTTTGACGTTCAGATGGTAGCATTAGCTGCTACGCATTTACGTTGTCTGGAAGCCTCGGAGGCTAACAGTATTAGCAAGCTAATGGGCTTGCTGGGATAACTTAAGATTAGCAAACACGTCATGGCTCATAAACTTAACAAAAATGTCCAATTACGAGGCTGCGAATACGCCCCATTTAAAGGCTCCATAATAGACGTCGTTGGTGAGATACTGTTCATTTAGCCTCGTGCATATTAGACCTTTAGAAGAACAAGGGGGAGATTATAGGAACCAATGTCACCTATGTGTCTATAGGACATGGAAGGATGTTGGTAGAGGAGTCAGAGCTGGTTGATGCAACACAATCAAAGGTTAATTTGATACCTCTGCAATTGTAACATGACCGTATAGGATCTATGACTTGGTCCGTTCATATGGCATTGACTTACTTTCTCAGAAGACCATTTTCTCTTGTGTTCACTGTTATGGCTCTGTTAGGGACACTTGAATGCATTCGAGCTTTGTCTTTATCGCTCACGAAACACTCGTTAATGGTAACAGTTCAAGAGCTAATTTAACATGTATGACGACACAAAGTCAGAAACAGATGACGGTGTTTATCAAAAGAGCGTCTTGGTAGCTTTTAGGTGCAAATAATGTCAGTCAACAGCCAATCAGAAGGATGAGCTCAGCCTGCTACACTTTACTGCAGTGGATGTGAGTAGTTCTCTACAATAGGTATTTTAGTGGTTGTGGCTGTAATTACACAGCAGCTAAACAGTACGTCCAGCCTGCCTCTGCTGGCCCGACTGCGTGTCCCCAGTAGGCTGTGTTTCTTTTTTTAGGGCGGGGGTTAGTCCAGGCTCACCACCATGCCGGGACTTCTTGAACTCGGCAGAGACGAAGCAAAGATATCAGAAGCCCAAGCAGGAATGTGGCTCAAAGTTTCTGTAATTTGGAAGAAGAATTCAAAATGCAGAAAATCTAATCTCAAACCTCAAACTCTGAATCCAAAAAAATTCTTTGGGGGGCTGCCAGGTTTGTCATATAAGCAACTATAACAGTATATGCAAAGGCGTTGAATTGACTATCCAATCAGACGACCTCAGAAATCAGCTCAGTTGTTGATTTAAACTCCTTGGGCCTTGAATTAAACACCTGAGGGCCAAGAATGAAGAAATACTGGCAAATTAAAAATGTCCTCCTGTTCTTTTTAATGTCCTTGTTAACTTGGTGTTTGGGGGTTTTTGCAAAGGAGTTTAGAAGAGACCAGTCAATCGTTGCAGCCATCTTTCAAACAAAAATACCAAAAATCTTCTGATACCAGCTTCTAATTTACAGATTTGCCACTTTCCTTCCCTTGTCAATTGAAAATCTTTAGGTTTGAAACTGTTAATTAAACAGAAAATACACTATAAAACATAATTTTGGGGCTTTTAACTATTATGATCGTTGTCTTGACATTTTCCTTTAAGCCTAACTGTTAAATAACAGAAGCGGCCTAATCAGTAATAAAAAATAGTTATAGTAGTCATATAAATAAAGATAATTAAAATACTTGGGTGAAAGGAAAAATTAAGTAAGAAACGTCATCCCTAAATAAATCCCTCCCCACTCTAATCTTACCCTGGTGTCCCCTACAGCTGGGGGATGCGTCTCATTTGTGACCTCTTACAGTAGCACCAGAAGCCGTCTTCTATTTCTGCTCTCTGGACGATAGTGTGTCACTAGGCAAGCGACCCCGGCAACCTCCCCCTATTTTAGGCAGCCAGGTCTGAGCGAACGCGACGGAGAGCCCGTGTCCCCAAGCGGCGAAATCTGGGTCACATCGTCCGCACCAGGAATAACCTGCAGGTCCGGTGGCAGAAACATGACAGGGAGGGGTGGAGTATGGGGGGTAGTAGCCAAGGCCTGGGAAAGGATGTCCTTTTAGGGATCCCCCTTAAAAGAAACCACCCCTGGATCTGTGCTGCAGCTATTCTTAGGAGGACTGGAGTACACCGCCATAACGTAACATTTGAGGCCGTAAATCCGTCACGGAATTCCACGGATTGTTCACACCGGGATATCGACATTGACATTTCATTTTAGGGTTTGCAGGGTTTAGTGAACGGTGGTGTTCGGGACTTTCTTATCTCAACATTTTGTGCTCTAACAATTAAAACATTTATCAACAGACAAATAATTTTAATCTGATCATTTTTCAAGTTAGCCTCAGCTTTAAAAATGTATTTTTCATTATTATGTTGGGTTTATACTGGAAGTAAAATCAACTGTGACTGTAGTTTTTTTTTTTTAATTTTAGGAGAGCAGTGATCACTTAATTATTGAGTTATTTGACTGATTTAAAGGGGAACTACTATTTTTTTTACAACCTGAACTTTATTTCCGGCATAAAATACGATCGTTTACTCACCCATATAACTTTTGTGTCATTTGCACTCGTTCGGGAGATAATTAGATCTGCGTATATCCATATAGTGGAAGTGAATGGGGCATCGAGACGCAGCCTCTAAATAACAAATTATCTGCTGCGAAACTCGTTCATTTCACCAATATTCTGTTATGATACGCTATTCCCCGTTGAGTCCAGATTTACCTGTTACCTGTATGCTAGAAATAAGGTCCAGGTTGTAAAAAACAGTAGTTCCCCTTTAAAGGCTATTTTCATCATCAAATTATAATTTTGGTAAATCCTCAGGCATAATGCTTAAACATAAGGTGTTTGTAGCTTCACAAATGTGAGAATTGAATATTTCCAGTGTTTCATATTGCCTGAAATTGGCAAATTTAGTGTTTGGGACTGTTGCTCAGGAAAAAAATTAGCGGAAAAAGGAAAACTATGATCAGTTGCTGTCTTAGATTTACTTGAAACGGCGATTGGAAGATTTATTGATAATAAAAATGTCATAGACTTAGTATAAAATTCAGTTAGCTTGCGCTTAACTTACTTTTTTCATTATAGTGCGTGCTGCCACTAAAGTAATGCATTCAGAAATGAAAACATGCCCCCTCTTCAACACATTGTCAGAGTTATAGGTCGTGACCTTTTCTGTCTTTACAGTCAAATCATATCAAACCTCTACTGAGTAGCATGATGAGATATCCAGTGGCAGCAGGTTAGGTCCATAGAGCCACGTGCACAAGATAAAAAGCTTCCGTTCTTCTACAATCTCATGGAATAATAAAAAGTCACACACCGCATGTGACTCTTCAGTCCACAGTGTGTTATATATGACAGGGTCACTTTTTTGTGCAAGAAAAGACCAAAAACAGAACTAACACATTTAACAGTTCGTCTTATCAGCCCTCACACCGTCGTGTCTGTTTCTTGTGCGGCCATGTTCAAGATTTTGTAATGTTTCTTCGTGAAAGTGGAGGGAACAGAAGCTTCATCCTCTAATGGAAGAGGACTGAATCGTCACAGCACTCTTATTATTTCAGAAAACACCCTCCACCACTCACACCTGGCCATCTCCGACCGTTTATCATTTCACACCATTCTGTCATTGCTAAATAATAATAATAAAAACCTGCTCTTTTTCCTCCGTGTGCACAATCCAAACCAATAAACCAAATAAAAAGTGTGGCTGTTACGATGCAGTGAGGCGTTAACCATGTTGCCTTATGAGATGATATTGGATGTCAAAGCCCAGAGAGAGAGAGAGAGAGATCAGTCGGCTAATAGATGCAGCAGATGCTTCTTATTACCCACAGATTGTGCAACAGGAAGAAGCATAATGCCATCGTGTTGTTGGTGGAGCGGAGCAGCACAACACAGAAGAGCTTTTAAACTGCCAATAATGTGTTTTTTTTTTTTGTTTGTTTTTTTGTTCAGCGCCACAGCAGATTATAACTGCAGGGGATTGGAAGGGCTCACTGGTTACCTTGTCAGGCTCCACCGGGACCTACATCCATTTTTAGCTGCTTAGCAATAGTGTGTTGTACATTTTCATCGTGTGTATGAATGTGTGTGTGTGTGCATCATGGTCCACCTCATTGTCTTCTCTAAACTGCTCTTCCCTCCCCTCTGTTCAGATCGAGGCAGTGACACGGACCGTGTCCTGCCCACCGACTGTCAGGCAGGTCAGAGACTCATGGAGATCCACTGTAAGTTCAACCTGCAGCCCATGAAACCTGCTGCCTGCCTCCTTGACGACATTTAGTCACTTTATCTCATAGTGAATGAGACCAATAATGAGTTAAAACATCAAAAAATTAACACCACATAAAGAAAGAACTGGGTCAAACTGCAAATTTGAATCTGGAGAATAGTGTTTTGCATTGTTTATTTAAAGAGGATAAAACGATTTTTGGGGCATTTGCTCTTTGACATCTGGCAACAAAAAACAACAAGGCTGAGCCTAAGTGCACCCCCATTCCCTCACTTTTAATATCCTCTTTATAGTGAGCAGTAAATTGAGATTTCTTGCACTCTATGAACATTGTCTGTCTTCCAGTTCGTGCTATATCATAAGAGACAAAGCCAAAGCAAAACTGCTTCAGTTCTGGTTGGGGATAAAATAGGAATAAAATAAAGAACCTGTACTCCCCACCAGTCCTTTAAAGGCTGAAACATACGCCGCAAGAAGTTTGTTCTTGCTCCTTGGGCTGCAAGAACAGAATTTTGTCAGTTTGTTCGCGTCGTCTGTAAACAATAAGAAACACGCCACTTGTCGTCCGTCTCCAGAATCTTCCACAGTGACGTATGCTGGAGTGGGCGGGGCCTGTTAGTACTTCCCCGGAGTTCGGCACTTGAGTTTAAGTATAAATGACTTGGCCAGAACAAACTTTTTTCTTGTTCTCGCAGCCCTAGGAGCAAGAACAAACTTCTCGCGGAGTAAGTTGCCTTTATTGTAGCTCCGTCTCTGAGTTAATCATCGTCATTTTGCATCATCATCATCACCATCACCTGTTATCACCATTACTTTGGTTCCATTGTAGAGATTTTAATGGTTCTCTTACGGCGAAGAGAGCAGAATGTCCTGAATATTCCATTTTCCTGTCAGACATTAGTTGTTCAAACTTCCTTTCCCTTCATGACTTGCCGCTTTAGGAGAACCTGTTGTGCTATTAAGATTTTATTCCTTTAGAAAGTTGAGGGCTGTTAATCTAGTTCGCTAAACTCAGTGAGGTTGAGTCATCTCTTGCACACCTGCACATCCTAAATTATTCAAAAGAGATTTCCGAGGTTTTGCCGAAGGGATTATCTCCGGTCAAACCTACGTACAAAGAGCTAAGCCTCACTTCCATTGTGTTGCGTGAGTTCTCGCGCATCGTAGAAGCATTTGGCGCTTTAGGATCACAGGAACTTACTGTAACTACTGGAGAAAGTACTACCTGATCTTTTTATGGCTTTATTATCTTTATGGATCAAACAAATAAATTCAGCGCATGCAATTGCTGGATACACTGATGAAACGCTTGCCTTAAGAAATGGAACAAAGAACTGGATCAACAATACAGTCCAGGCTTCATTGAGCCTGTGTGGTATATTGTTGTATGTTGCTATTGTTCGTCATAGAGAACAAAGTGAGAACTAACTTGAATTGTCCCCATTAGCAGTTTGAATGTATAAAGAATCCATTGAAAGGATGTAGCTCCCCAATGGGTCGCGTCGTCAGAGAATCTCAACAACTGATTGGTCCTAAATAAATAAATAAAGCTAAAACTGGCACTTTCTGACTTTATGAACGACAAGCAATTACCTTAACTGATAAACAAGGAGAGTCGTGTTGTGTGCGTCATGCATAGAACGGGCATACATGCATTTAAGCTTTGCAGAAATGGTGTCGCTGAATTTAATAAAGGAACAAATTAGCATGCATGATTGCAGATTATATATGCTTGGTGCATATTTATTCCCATTTGGAGAGGCATATATTAAAATATATTAAACTAAAAGCCCAAACTTGCAAACAAATGTTCCATCTGTTTCCTAACATTCATTTGAAACCTGCAAATATTTATTAAAGGTTAGAATTTGCACCTTTGCTAGTTGAAACTGTGACAGACTCCCTGTTCCCTGTTTGACTTTTGGTGAGATTCCCTGTTTACAATGCAGGACTAAGAACTACAGTGCATGTCTGGAGTGGTCTTTAACTTCTTTGTGTTTACTAAGTCTGCACATGGATGGTTTGGGGCATGAAACTTGTTGCGCCTCTACTTAGTTACTCACTTGAGACAAACGCGTTGCAGGACTCCTGTGCAAACCCCTCAGGAGTGTCGGACTCTGCAGATATGTGTGCGTAGCTGATAGCCGAGCCGCCGTAGCACAGAGGAGAGTCTGTTTGAATAAACTCTGATATCAGCTCTGCGAGCAAAGATAACTAGCATAGCCGCTGCGTGTACTGTGAATTGCCCCGCGTCCGTTACTGTGTTGGCTCAGGCCCGGCTGGAGGCACAGGGGTAGTATGTTGCTCTGCTGCAGTCAAATATAGAGAGCGAACAAAAGACAAGATAATGAAAACCCTAAACCGCATGCAAAGTCGTCTTTGTCGCAGTCACTTTTATTGTGGCTCTGGGGAGGTAGTGTTTGTGGTTTTGGTAAAAGCAGTTCTGTCCTTTAATATTTAAGGTATAAAGCCTCTTTCACCAATGTTATTGCTGCTTTATGAACATGACTAGCTGAGACTAAACCTACATGTCAAAATGTATGAGAGGCACCACCTCTCAGTCCTTTTTGATAACCAGAGGCCACCAAATCCAAATCTTGACGTTACTAGCGTAGGTCTATGTTTCATGCTAGTTATATTGCTAAGCTAGGACTGGACAGTCACTGCGCAGTGGAAAGGTTTCTTGTGTTTAACCAATCTTTGGACGCTAATTTCAGCTCCTTTCCCAAAAATAGTGTTGTAAGAAGTGAACTGCAGGACTTTCTCCCTAATTCTTGTCTTGCTTGAATGTGTCCTTTGTTTGAATTAACGGTTTCCTCACCTCTTTTCTAAAATATCCACCTGTCCCGAACCCGTTCCCTCTCCAGGGCCCCAAACGGACGACGGCCAAGAAGGAGCTAAAGGAGAAGCGAGAGAGCAACGAGGAGAGCAAGGAGAACCTGAAGGCCAAGTCGGACGACTCGGGAGAGGAGAAGAATGGCGACGACGACTCGCAGAAGAATGGGCCGAAGAAAAAAGGTGAATATCAATTCGGAGGTTTGACGCGGCGGCGCATGTTGCTGTTAGCATGGCGGCTAAAACTACTGAAACCTCAACAATGCTTAGGGTAGGCGTTCTGCTTTAGACATAGCAGCTATGGTTGGCAATGTCAGAAAATGGCAGCCTAAAACTATGTCTGTTTGCCTTTGTCCAGTTTATTGAATCAGACACTTGTTTATTATGATCAGGGAAATGAACCAGCTCGTTGGCTCTTTTTGACATTTCAGTTTGTGTTTGAGGTTTTCCACAGCTAGCTTAATAACCCACAAAAAAACGCTAAAGCTAACAAGCACTTTAAGGAAAAAGG